>CABEEJ010001225.1:16685-95670 GCA_901482245.1 Timema douglasi
TGGATGGGGGCACAAAAAGTTGGCACCTTTCCATTCGTATTACGAAACACAATACAGACCTCCGAGTAGAAATGGGCAACCCCCTCTCCCTATCATATATTATGGAGGACAAATGAGATCTGATTAAAATCTTGCCGCGTTTTATGACAAAGCGTTTGCAGAGATTCATTCAAGATGTACGTTTGGTAGGGGTTTGAGGGAGTGGGGATATATATATATATATATATACACTCCATTTGTATCGTACCCGCGGTAAAACAATGCCTGAACTTAGAAATTGTTTGATGATTTATATGAGACAAGAAAATTGACCGGAATAGATTTTCTCTCCGATAAATTCTTATTAATTATACAACTCACGATCTATAGTAGGATACTGATAGAATGGCTGTCCGTATTTGATGGTTACAAACACTACTAAGACCACTTTAATGTATTCATAACTAAACTCAACTAATATACGATAGTTACTTTTGAAATAATATATTATCAATACCAATACCTAACCTATATAAGTAGTTCTGTGAATCATATAGACTTAGATCCCTCCTTTCACAAAATGAAAAGTACATCATGTTATTAGTTATATCATGTTCCTATCATTACAGCAGTCTTAAGGTTTATCTTTTGATTTCAAGTTCCATATTTTTTCCTTATATTTGAAGATATTATTCCTTGGTTATCAAGTTAGATAGACAACAAAATAATACTATATTTGTAACCCCCACCCCTATTTATGTACTCTTATGCCCATAAATAACAGACAAGTTGGTTACAAGAGAGCTTTATTTTTATTCAACAAAATGACAAAAAGGCTCCATGAGAGAGTGAGGCATGCCCAGCGTTAGGCGCTGTAGCCATACACAATGGTCGAAGAGTAATAATGACACAATAAAAATGCGGCACGCCTCCCCAAGTTCCTAAACGGCCAAACAAACAATTCAAACAATTACGGTTAAATTGACCTTCGCACAAATCTGGTAGAGATAACAATAATAATGGAGGCTGGTGATAGTAAAACCCTAGACTATGGTAATATCAAAAGGATATTAGCTACTCGCCATCGGTGACTCACAATTTATCAGAGTAATAGACAAAATGTTCTAGATAAAAGAATATCTTAACAGCCATAAATGGGCGTAATATAAATGTACAACAAAAATAGAAACATTCGTTATAGTTAGGAAAACTAACGTTAAGCATTTCAACTAGAGTTAAAAGAAAAGGCACGCTGACTCACGACCCCTTATTTAACCAACAAAGAATAAATCTCCGATGTTTAACAATAACACATAAACTTCCCGTTAGTAAATATCACGTGGCATAATCTTAAAACATAGGATTTGGGAAAATTACAAAATAATACAGCCCAATGCAACACAGGACCAAAAATAGCAGTGCTCTTAAACGTAAGCCCATCCGTGAAGGGGATAAAAGCGTTTCCCTATCAGACAAATGTTTTGGGTCCAACCGTGCAACAGTATTACGTTTAGCCATAGTCTTTAAGCGAAATTTAGGAGACCCGGTATAGATAAATAAAGATTCAATTTATAATATAACATCGCTGACCTGGCGGTCTAGGGGTAAGATGTCGGACTTCTATGCTGGGGTCCGGGGTTCAATCCTCGGTCCCGGCAAAGATTTATATGATTACCAAACCCTTCCTTCACCTCTGACAAGACGTATATTAATCACAAATTGTAAATGTGAGGAATGCCAGGCCTCCACCGTGGTTCGGATCCCACGTTAAATTGTAGGTCCTCCATTTAATCCCACAATCACCCTACCATTACACATTAGTGTAATTGCGTATAGCCCGAACGGGTAGTAAGACGCGGTGCTAATAATAATAATAATAATATAATATAACATCCCAAACGGTAATTTCGAATGATTAATGCCAAACAGAATCTATAAATACACAAAGCTAAATCCATCCAAGACCAAAGTGCCTCACCTCGCGATCTTAGTCCAATGTGTACTGGCACTACAGAGTTCTGCCATTAAATACATACGCTTGGGGTCATGTGTTGTCAAAGCGTGGGAAGCAAGGATGGGTAGAAGGGTAAGCGGGGTAGTACTGTTCTGGAACATGCTCACACAGTATAGGCATAATTAAAACGCGCGCTGAACAATAGTTCCGTTATCTTCCAATTACAGCTGTCGGTGCGCACCCAACCTGCGCATATCGACTGTCTATTATTTTCCTAGACAAGTAACAATTAGAGGTTAGCAGCGAACTATGATCCCTCGGGTCAGTCTGAAATGAGTCGTGCCGCGATGTTGTTGTGGCGTATAGCCTTGTCATGACGAGTCAACTGGGGCAGAAGTGGTAAGCCAAACCATCCTCTTATTTACGTGTTGTAACAAGATAACATATTTAATAGTACATTATCGCCCGCTTTGATGTCCACGTTGTCTAACGCGCTACTCCTGCAGTAGACTAGACTGCTAATTACGGGGAGATCGAGGTTTGAATCTTGGTCGGGTGTATTGAGGGTGGATTTATAAAATGGTTTTCTACTCTCCTTCCACTCAAATGTGGCTACATCTCCTCTAAATACTAGCTTTATAATCTCTAAAACCAATAGGGTAATTAGTACATAAGCGTATAACCTGAATGGGTAGTAAGATGTGGTGCAAAAAAATGTACAGTTTATTCATAGACATAGTATAGAGAATAACTTTTTACGCCATATAGGACATCATTCTAGCAATATATGTCGAAATATAAAAAATATTCTGTATATACTTAATAGCATACTTATAATTATTATACATTCAAATCACTTGAGACGATCTATCAAACGAAAAATATTCTGAGTGGCTGACATATCAAAAAACCATACACAGACTTCTATCGGCCTTGGTTCAAAGAGTTTCCCTGTCAAATTTCGTTAAAATTGTTCATCACATTTGTCATTTATCTAAAAACAAACATCCGGATAGACGGATGAAATGGCAAACGGTCAAGTTAAAAAACAACCTCTATAATCTCGCTCAAGAGTAACAATTATATTGCACAACGTTATCAATAGTGACTACCATATATATGTATATATATATTTTTTTTAATTACATTTTATTTATATCCTTACAAGTATTCTAATTTACATTTTCCTTGTTGAGGAATTATTAAAAGAAGATTCAATAAACGAAATTATATTTTAATTATTTTAAATGTGATCACAATTGAATAGATTAAATAATCAACTAACGACTTGAGTCCAAACTAATCTATTCTCGTGGTCATATGGAATCGCACTTCAGGCTCGAACCCTTGGTCTGATACATCAGGGGACGAGAGGGGTGTCATTTCTCATTGTGGTTTTATACACCGCTTCATGCTAATGAAGGTGCTCATACGGTCAATTCTACCTTCCTCATCCCTACTCCATTGGTTATTATATACAAATATAATCAGCTTCATTGGCTGAATGGTCTAAGGTGTTCTCCTTGTGTTAGACTGGGCTGTTGAAGACAGGAGTTCGTGGTTTGAATCCCAATCGGGTCTAATGAATTGGGATTTCCCTAAATGGTTTATCAATCTCCTTCCATGAAAATTCGGGTATATCAACCTTAAAATGCTTCCTCTCTCCCCACTATCCCATTATATTAAGTATAATGTATGCGTCTATCCTGTATAGGTAGTAATACGAGGTGATAAATAATAGTATATATGACTAGCACGAAAGGTCAGTCAGGTGCGGTGGAAAACAAAACCGTATATAGCTAATATTAGTTTCTATGACAGATAAGACTATAGAGTTTAGTTTGTATGAGCACACTGCCTTCCTAAAATAAGCTATTGTACTATGAGATATTTATATTACTGTAGATCTAATCTGAACAAACTAATTTAAATAAATTAGTGAACCCAAGTATATTTTCTATTTACTTACTGAACCCTTCACGTTCTGAAGCGTAAGTAGTTCAATGATACGTGCTTAAGGTGAGTGGAAGGGAACACGATGTAAGATCAGTATTTTTAAAGTTTTTATAGCAAAAAAAAAATTGCTTTAACAAAATAGATAAAATATAATATTTATAAGTTTTTAAAAATGGCACATTGATTGCGGGATTCTAACCCGGAACTATTAGCTTAGAGCACCAATGCACTATCACTGAGCTATCCATGATTCATCCTGTACACATGGTCATTCTTCAGCCATAGCTTAAGGCTGAGTCTGTGATGGACGTTTGGAGATCATCGAATTACTATTTAGCTATCGTTGATATATCATAGACTTTACCTTAATCTATGAGTAAAGAATTACCCTGATCATGGGACAAATACCAGATAATTAAGTGCTAGAACATATTATATCTAATTCGGCTGTATTTGTACCTAGAATATCTCACAAAATTATATATTTATGTAACAATTAATTGTACAAGCGTATGCTTTCTCCAAAATAAAATATTGTTTCATTAGATACGTTTTGTTTAGTTTTAGATGCACAGTAATATAAATTGTTCTTGAATATGTGTCATGAACATCACAAAATTTGAACAGAAACTTTTTTAAACTAAGAGAGAAGGTTATAGCCTATCCTCCAATAACGGTCATTTAACTACAGTATCCCCATGGCTTCTTTGGTGCTGACTGACAGCTCACAGCTGACTTCTGACAGTCAAAATTTAGGTATATACCTAAATGTTGACTGTCAGAAGTGACAGCTGCTAAACACATGGTTTTTTAGATCATATGGTTCGGCGTAGGGATACATAATTTGATATGGTAACTTTTCAAAGCCGTCAGCTGTCAGTCTGCACCAAAGAAGCCATGGGGCTACTATAGGGAATAGGATGGCTACATTTACAAGGAGCATAGATAAATTCCCTAAATCAAATTAACTAAAGCATAAAGCAGAATTAAAATATTGTCACCCGAGAGTGCAAGTGTTCCATCTCCAAAAGTGTTAAATTTTATATACCTGCGGTAAAATTGAGACTACTATATAATTTTAATTACTTAAGAGGATACAAACTTGAGTTGTCATCTAGAATCATTGGTTTCATACAAATAGTCAGACTTCAATGCCCTTTAACACTAAAGTGGAAGATTGGACATAGAACACTTGCATTCTCGAACGACGATATGTAAAAAAGCAAAGTAATTTAATAAAGGAAAGTCACAGAGAATGGCCTCGTAGTTTTAAAGCTAAGGAGTTACACAGAAATCACGATCAAAAAGAGCACGAACTTTACTCAATCGCCTCCAGAATATAGTACGGTAATTATACTGAAGGAACACGCACAGTCTGTATGAGACCGTGTAAAAAGGATATGCCTTAGGCGAAGTGCGTCATTGTCACGGTAATCAGTGTACAGTCACAATGGAGGACGAAATAGACAAACAACTTTTTATCAATGAGATGCGGGATAGACCTGTCATTTGTAAGTCCTACTTAGAAGAATACCACGACAGTAATAAAAACAATTAGCATGGATGGAGATGTTCAAGACGCTATATCCTAATACTTACTAAATGGAAGACATAATGCTAAAACAACTTGGAAAATTCTCTCTCAATTTTTTTCTAATACTTTTTTTATATTGGAAAAACATATTTTCTATATACAGTATAACTTAGTTTATAAGGACTAACTGGGACCATGTGTCATCTGGATTACTCAGGTATTATAATAAAGGTACATTGAACCTAGATACATTATTACCTACCATTTATTTTAAAAGTAACAATTTATAAAATATTTGAAACATGTTACAACACCATTTATTTATAAAATAATGAATAGAGACCAGATGTTGGACAAAATGCCTATTACGTTATTGTTACAGATATAATAAATACGACTTATAAGTTCATATCAGGGTGTTAGGGTTGTGTACAGCAAAGAGAAGTTTGTCTATTTTTTCCGCTCCTACAGTGTACTTATCACGGTCATGGCTTCAAACCTACTGAAGCTGAGAGTTGCGTCCAAATAGACGAAAGTCGCTAGTGTTCACTGCTCCGGGTACTGCGTCGTGGCGTCACCTTAGCGTCACCAGACGCAGGTAGCTTGTGTGAACTGCTTTTAGCGGTGACGCAGCGTCACAGGACGCGACTGCAAAGTTGACGCTCGTCGCTCGTGGGCGCTGGGCATAAGGGTCCCACCTACCGTCTAGAGTATATATCCTTGATCTTAGGATCTCTAAAACCAGATCCTTTCAGAATGAATCCAAACTAAGGTATTGAAGAAACAAACAAAAATTATCCATCTCAGGGGTGACATCTACTTCAAGTAGAGCTTTGAAAAAAAAAAGACGCCCCATGTCTGAGCCATAAGAGAGAAAAAACATTCATTTAAATAATTTGTACGTTGATTTTAACAAACATACATAGCTGGAACCTATAAACTGAAATATACATATAGCTGTGGAAAATAAATAGGGTTAAGGGGCCCCCTCGCCCCCCTCCCCCCGACTGCTAACTTTACTAACTTTAATTCAATATAATTGAGACAGTACAGCTTAAGGCTCCTTTTCACTGATACTACAAATAATACAAAAACACATTGATTAATAATATAATACATTGTAGGACAAACTCCGTCCATGAAATATAAAGTATGGTTAAAGAATCCCAGTCCCTATTCTGACACCCTCATCCTCGCCTGTAGTGATCCGAACCACGTAAATACCATTACGTTGATCTTCATTTTCTTGACGAAACCCATCGTTGACTGGGGGGGTCTTCTTCCTCTTTCTTCATCAGGAATGTTTGGTGTTTCACCGTGTCAAGTCGAAATGTAAAGCTAAAGTTTCTTGTTCGAGTACTGACAAACATAAACTATGTGTGTCCGAGTGGGAGTTTATAAGTGGAGGAGGGTTTCGCAAAATGATGGCATCGAGGTACAATCAGCATCGACAGTAGCACCTAGCACAGTTCCAAATCCGAGATACGTCATATTTTGACTGGACACATCCTCTCTTCGTGCAGGCAAGTCGTTCTCAAACCTCGCCGGCCGCTTGAACCGTCGCTATGGCAACGATGGATGGATGGATGGATGGATGGGTGACGCCCGTCCTTCTTTCAGTGAAATTCGGTTAGCTTGTTAGAGGAAAATGACCATATGTGCTAAGAAAAACGGTAATTGAATATAATATACGGGGGAGTTGAAATGTATATTCCCTGAAGTGATAGAGTTATTGCAATGTTAGAGATTGGTAGTTAACTTGTGGCTGGCGACCTGAAGCATGCCAACACTACAAAGTTATGTTCAATCGCCACGATAATCTTGACAAAAGGCTTAGATTAACATGTGTAGAAAATTATACAACATATTTGTTGAAGTAATATTTTATTCATTTCACACAAAAAAAAACGCTGTTGGTTATAAAAACTGTGAAAATAAAAGTATAAGCTCGCGTTTAACTTCCACCTCATCTTAGTAATAGAACCAGCGTTATCATAGGTAACATTTCATAAAAAGTAGTGTATTTGTGGCGTAGCAGATAAAAACTACGTTGATATTTCCTCAATGAAACGGTTATTACAACGAATAAAGAGGTGGTTCCTGAAAATTTAAATTGCCATATTTTTTTGTGTATAATTTATTTTTATATAAACCATTACTTTTTATCGATGTAAAATAGTATAGTAGGTCGTTCTAATACGACTTAGTACATTAGCTGTCAATTATAAATCAGAGGACTTGAATAAGATTTCACGTTTATATTATTTTTCAAAGGAATTAATAGTCACATTTTTTAACGCGTCAATCTTACGTTAATGACGTCAAATTGTAGTAGAATTATAAAAAAATACGTTCACAAAAAGACTTAAAGATAAAAACAATAATTTTGTAACATTGTAGGATTATCTTTAGAACTATTTTAGAATTTATGGCTTTTGTTTCAACTGTATATTTTTAAAACTCGCTGAATCAATCGTAAATTCACTCACATCAGAAACCCTATGAGACCTGCCGTGACGTCCTTAAACTCGATTGTTGGTGACGGGAAGACCGGGGTTCAAGTCTTGGTGGGGTGTACTGATGGTGATTTCCCACTATCCCGTAACTTAAATTTGGGTGCGTTTCATATAAATAATCCCTCCGCATACATTTTCTACTAACGTAATCAGTGAATGCGTGTAAATTTAAAGCTTACTAAGATGTGGTGAAAAAAAACCTTTATGTTTTAATAGTGAATACAACTTAAAGATTTTGTCAGCAGATATAGTAATGTAGTTCTTTCAGCATTTAATACTTTTAGGTAGAGCAGAGGCTTTCATCGACAAATACTCTCTTCAAAGAAGATATCTCGTATCTAATCCTTTCTTTGCACAATGTAGGAGTACCGACGATAAAATACACTCCAATCAAAAGAAATATCTAACAACTCGTCTACTATATTAGTATATGATGATGTATATATTTAATATACAAATATACACTCCGTTTACCCTGAAAGGTAGCAAGCATTCTTTTTTTGACAGATTACTCTATTACAGTACATCTTAAGATATACCAGAGTGGAATAATGCCAGGGAGGTTTGCTACCTTACAGGATAAACGAAGTGTACGATCTGGTTACCCTGAATGATAATAAGCTAACCTAACACTATGGCGAAGCTTCTTAGATAAAGCTATACTATAATCGGTCAAGTTTATATTGCTTCCTTTCAGAGTAAGTGGAGTGTAAACTTGACCCACCCTGTTAAGTGGTAGTCTAACCTTTATTAACTACGTATATTATGGTTCTATATTGAGGTCATTGAATCAACCAAGTGAGCTTGCGTCCTTTCACGGTACTGTATATATTGAGAGGGAACATTTATGCAGTAGATTTAGGAAACGTTTCAAATGTTTTATTTATTTATTTATCTAGCACCGCATTCAGCCTATACGCTTAAGTACTAATTACGCTAATGGCTTAATATTTGGGAGGTTGAATTTAGAGGAAGTGGACCCGCATTTTCGTAGCGGGAGAGTGGAAAATGTTTAGAAAATACACACACATTACCCCCCCCCCCCAACCTGACCTAGGTTCGAACCTCGATCTTGACATACTCAGCAGTCTAGCTCAACACTACTAGCACGTTAGCCAACTACGCCACTAAGGTGGGTAATTTTTAATATAAATTTCATTATAATTGTTATTACTATCATGTTTAATTCCATAGATATTAATAGAATAATAGAAAAAGAATGACGTTTTAAAACATTAACCATTGATTCGGGTAGCTTTTTTTTTTTAAAAAAAACCTTGGAACAAGAATAAACCTAAAATATCTGTGATTTTTAAATCTACTGAATGTACACTAAATCAGCCGATTGAACTCTCACTTGTGTAAATTCGTGGATATGCCTCATTTGATTTGAGAGTGTCAAAATTAATTAACCTAACTTAAGAACGATTTAAGTAAAATACTCGTTCTCATCCCCTCAATACGTAAGCGAGCTCTGAATCGTTGAATTATTCCTCCAATGGCGGTTTGAGGTTGGGAAAGAGGATGTTTCTCCTAACCTTTATTTTTTCCCTTCCCCAACCCTTCGCCTCCATTATTCTCCTCGACTAGAGAGGTTTGTTTTAGAAACAAGTTTGTGCGGGCTGCTGGGAGTATCCCCCTTTCTCCACATTTAATTGTTTTCAAGCCGTCCCAAACAATGCCTACCTAACAAATTCTCATTAATGGAATTGGTAGCAATTACACCTCTCCTACCTCCTCTCTTCCACTCAACCATATTCTCGGTACAATGAGGATGGTCCTGGTCTTAAGGTGATAGAGTGCACAGATTGGGAACTTTTGTTTATATGTGGTGGCGTGAGTGTTGTTCTGTTTCAGGTGAGATATACATCTAGCTCTTCTGCAGGGTGGTAAACTTAATTCGCAAATAGCTCTACTATCTTCTATTATTTCAAGAGCTCATATAGTTGAGTGTACTTATTATGTTGATATTGAGCACCATTATAAAAAGCAGGCTTACCCTCGTTGAAATATCAGTTGGTATTTTCCATCACGTTAAATTCTAAACAATCCTCCAAATATTTCTAGAAATGAAACTCATATTTAATAATGCCAGCAAATACAGGAGCTCCACCAAATGGTTCAGCACTTCGAACCATAATTATATTAGACTTCAAATAACTCGCACTGTAGGTCACGCTGTTCAGAGTGTCAGGCTCGTATTAGGCTGGATCGCAGCTGATAGGGAGACACGTTTTATTATAAGATAGGTGAACTAAGTGTGGTTTTCTATACGTGTTTTCCACGTATTGATGTGGGTCCATCTAGTCTGTTTACTCTCCTCATACTTACATCCTATATTTATCTGCCATTTATAACTAACGTGGGTGGGATAGTGGTATTAATATAACGCTCATTTAATATGATTTTTCGGGGGTGAAGGTGTCAGAATTTGTATCCCGGCCGGGGGTAATGAAGATGAGTTTTTCCCTAAAAAATTTCCAGGTCTATTAAAATAATAATCGAGTATTTTCCTTTAAAATATATCTTCCTCATTCGCATAATGCATGCATCCTGTAAAAGTAGTGAGAGTATTTGGATGGAAAATAACTATTTTATATATTATTATTGTTATTGTTATTATTATTATTATTATTATTATTATTATTATTATTATTATTAGCATCGCGTCATACTACTCGTTCAGGTTATACGCACTTACGCTAATGTGTAATGGTAGGGTGATTGTGAGATGAAATGGAGGACCTACAGTTTAACGATGGAATCTGAACCACGGCGGAGGTCTGGCATTCCCCATATTCACAAGTTGTGATTAATACACGTCTTGTCAGAGGTGAAGGAAGGATTTGGTAATCAGATAAATTTGTGCCAGGACCGAGGATTGAACCCCAGAACCGATGTCCGACAACTTACCTCTAGACCACCAGGTCACTTATTTTATATAAAGCTTGTGTTTAAATGTTTGAATCAAAATTTTCGTTCACACCATTTGAAGACTACATTTTGACGCAACTGGGATTTGAACTAGGGTCACTTATGACGTAATTATAAATATTTGAATCACGACAAATTAACTATTTTGATATTTTATTATGTTAATACCTTCTTTTATATAAATAAAAAGTATAGACTAAACAAATTAATTCACACAGATTCATTCGAAATTGTATGTATCCATGAAATTAGGCAAATGCCTACGATAAATATTGGTAACCTAGTTTTTCCCACGGATGTTTTGGTAAACTGTTTTGTTATATTACTTGAGATGCTGTGCGTATAACCCGAATGGGTAATAAGACGCGGTGCTAATAGTAATAATAATAATAATTTGAGATTCTACTTCTGAAATCAAGAGTGTAGGAAAAATACTGTACAAACTTTGATATTTGCACTAAGCACACCACAATTAATAGATGCAAAAATCTTATTATAAAGGCATATTACATTATTACTAAGCCCCTTTAGTCCTAACCCAGCATCAAATTTGGGTCCCCTAAAATTAGAGTAAACCCCCAAACCTGAGAGGATGGATGAATTTGATCAATAATTTATAGAATATTCAGTGATATGGCTACCAAGAGTAATTGAATGATTTATAAATATTTGATCCACCCAAAATCTTTTGGTCTCCTTGCTTTGTGTCATCTTTCGTGGGGTTATTCCGCCCTTTGATTGACCATGCATGGATTCCGTGTGTAAGACAGTTTCACTCTGTCGGGCAAGTTACGATCGCTGCGCCAGCTGTCACGTCAACGAGGGTAATCAAGCGACTGAACTAAATGCTCTCTCTCACTCACTGTACGCTCAACGGCTCTTGCTGCCGGCGATGCTGGAAAGCTATTAAATACATACGCGCGAGAAGGAGTACTGTCCCGTTTGCGCGCGTTGCGCTGATGACACCCGGACGCGGCAAGTCCTGTGACGTGTAATAATTAATCACTATCTTCCTCGAACCGACCTCTTAATTTAGTGGTCGGTTCACCTGACTACGAAACTAGGGGTCCCGGGTTCGATTTCCGGGTGGTACCACGGTTGGTTTTTTTTTTCATGAAAGATGAATTATCCTTAAGGTCACAGGAGTTTGGTTAGTTAGACTTAAGTTAGGTTTAAGATCACTCCTGGCTTCACACCTTAATAATCACTATCGTCACCTCATCTCATTTCAGGTAGTGATTTATAGAAAACCTCCAAGGTATATCCTGAGCAACGTTCTTTTCCTACAGAGCGGCTAAAAATCTACACTCACAGGCGACCGAACTAGATAATATATCTCTCACGATAAAAGATGCCCTACTTAAAAAAAATTACAATCCCCGGTAGGAGAGAAATTGTTTGTTGACTGTTTCGCTTGTAGAAGTTTCAATGATTAGAGCATTATCGTCCTTTGTAACGCCTAATGAGTGATGATATTTAAACGCCAATTTTATATAATAAGAGATATCTTATCAGAAGAAACCATTTACTATCAAGTGACTACCCATCGATTATATTAGATTCTGTATCACCCAACTGACAAACAAATCATAGGAAAGTATAACACCTATTATAATTTATAGCTAACCTCCTTTATCCTCCTCCCCCTTCCACTCACCTTTATTCTCTCACCTGAAGTTACAATTTTCTACGATAGTGAGGACGTTTTGGTTACAGGATGGAATACAAGTTTGGATAAGTAAACATTATGAGTGTCGACCTTACAGATGTTTCTGTAGTCAATATTATTAATACTAAAACGCTTGTATTTACCATGATACAATATTGTTGATCCAGTGTTTAAATCTAATAGCAACTAAGAAATCATCGTTTAGTTGATATAAGATATTCATTTAGTTACATTGATTTTATTACAAATGGAGAATTTGAACATCTTAACACAAACATATTAATTGCTGCCAACATTGATAACATTTTAGCATCAGTATCACGTAATATTATAGGTAATGAAACTATTATTTTTTTAAGTGACAGATGCAGATCCCATTATTTGACGTATGAATACGTGAAAATATATTTCCTAGTTGTCAGATATTTACATATTCATAAGAAAATTGTGTTGCATGTATAGTACTTTAGAATGCACTAAGAATATTCGAAAAGAGCAAGGGATTTATCCAACAGATTTTATAAATTGGAATTATTATTTTACCATATAGTTGTACTCTAATAGTTTGAATCTATTTATGAACTAAACATTGATTCTAATTAAGGTATTAATGTAATTTGTATCACTTCTCTTTATCAGCATAATTTTTTTAAATAAAAACACAAGTTTATTCTATTAACTAATTACATATAAACTAATCATAAAAATCCTGGCAAGATCACCATGCCTTACTTAAAACTTGGTAACATGTTGTGTTATCTGTACTTGACCACAAATTTATGTAAATTGTCTCCATGAGGGTTAAATGATCCACAGTTTAGTTTTGTGGTCGTGGTAGCGTCACCATACGAACTAAACTTGAATTTGGATATAAGCGATGCTAACCCAACCTTTATCTGTATCATGGCATAGTCCATTCCTGAAATAATACCAAAATATCAGTGTACTATTTTTTTTTCCTTTTTATTGTATTTAAAACGTTATGGATGAATTTAAAGATATCTTCACTTAAATATAATCTTTTCATGTAACATGAAAATTAAAGATCTTCATACCCGAATTAATATAATTACTTCAAAAAACATTTAATATTAAAATAATGGTTCTCTATTGTGATGGTTGAATATATAATAATATAAATTTTAAGCTACAAATATATTATTATTATTTCTACTCTTTTGACATAATCTTTTAGTTGCGGAAGAAGGAAACGCGAGCTAAGGGCAGTGTTTTAGCCGTTTTTATAACACAACTTTTTTTGGCCAAAATTTAAAAAAATGCTACAGTAGAGACTTATAATTTAATTTTTCCTAACATAGTGATATAAACAGTTATTGAATATCTGGCAAGGTTGTCTTATAATTTAACGACAACTTTTTACCCTAATTTAATAAAAATTATTATATTATGTCCCTATGCTCATAACGTATATTCAACAAATCTTGGTATCACTATGCGAATGAAATTAAACTCCATTTTTCTACTGGAGCGATTATATTTTATTTATTTTGTATAAAAATAATTTGGCTGTAAAAACTAAAAAAAAAACACTGCCCTTAACTCGTGTTCCCTACATCCCCACCTTCAGGGAAGCATCGTCTTCCTTATAACAGATTACTGCCCAAATAAATGTATGCCAATTTCATCGAATAGTTTATAAGCCATGAGCTGTCTCGGTGGCCTAGTTAGCTAAAGCGCTAGATTCATGTTGAGCTGAACTGCCGAGGACGGGGAGATTGGGGTTGGAATCTCACTCTGGTGAACTGGGGGTGGTTTTCCTCAAATGGTTTTCCACTCCCCCTCCACGCAAATCTGGACTCACTTTATCTGTATGCAACCTTCCCAAGCTCTAACTCATTAACGTAATTAGTACTTAAGCGTATAACCCGAACGGATAGTAAGACGCTGTGCTAAGTATTATTATTTATTATTAACCATGACTCTTTATCAATGAATCCATGAGGTGCTCTTGTGAAATAAGATCTTACATTTCTTAATAGTTTTTTTTATAAGTCAAGGACTCCCAAAAGGGTTTGGCTTCTGAAACCATTCATAGTTGGTGTATGTAAAGCTGAGACTTACCGATGCACTTCCTGGATCCGGTACCGAAAGGCAAGAAATCGAGCAGACCCGTTGAGCTCTTGTTCTCAGGATCGAACCTTTCCGGGTAAAACTTTTCCGGATCGGGGAAGTATTGCGGGTCATGGTTCAAAGCGTAGACTGGGATTATGACTTGGGTTCCTCGTTCGATCCTCACCTCGGTCCCAGGGATCGTGTAAGACTTACTGCAAACTCTGTTCAGCATCACGTCAGGATGATACTTTCGAAGAGTTTCTAAAATCATTTGTAAAATAATATTCATCAAATACAACAACAAAAAATTAACTATAAGAATAATAAATAACTTGGAAACTAATAAATAATTAAATACATTTTTCAGAACATGAACTCAAATTTAAAAGCTTTAACTACCACGTCTTATTATATATAAAGATCATCTATATACAAACAAATGTCATTTTTTTTTATCATATTCTCTCGGCATCTTTTTCTTATTTCTGTATCTACGCATATTAACACTAAAGGAGTAGGTGTGAATAAGGTTTAATTTATAGGAATCGTGTCCAAATATATGTAAAGTAACACCGTTTTGTGTTTTTAGAAAGAATACCTTAATACACCTTGGTGTGATTAAACACAAACCTTCCTGATGCCTAATTACGAGACCAGAAGATATTTACGCCCTTTTCTTTCAATGCAGGCTATTTAATAATACAGTTAAACTTGGCATATAGAAACTATTCATTTAATCACTGTGTGACGCAATTGCTTCGTCATCACTTGCATCCACAAATAATAGAAATTAATATAAAGAAACATCTGCAATAAATCGAATAGATAAGGTTAAAATTGAAGCTATGACATACATATTGGATTGTATCGGGTAAATCTCAAGGTCTTTTACCGGTAGCTTACTCATATGCTAAATGTAATCCATCATTATACCGTCAACAGCACTCACCGTAGATAACTTGTTCCATATACTTCATGCTATTTACAGCCTCGTAAGTGAGCTCCCCGCCATGTTGACGTAACGACGAGTCGACATCTTCTCTGAGGTTGTCCTGAACATCTGGGTTCATCGCTAGCTCATGAAGGCAGAAGTTCAAGATGCCAAAAATCATCTCCGTTCCGGCATACCAGAACAAAAAATACTGGACGAATATGAATCTACTATCCAGACCTAAATACGATACGGGAACATTAAGGAAACTTAGATCTTACTGATTTATGTATTTGGTACTTTAAACACCAAGGTTATTAATGACTTAATTGGAAGTGATTAGTAATCCCAGCCCCAGTACCCCCGGTCTAGATTGAAACCTTGACGCTTGCATCGCTTGCAATTAGGTACATTGCAAGCTTAAGTCCTCCGGATTACGCGGGTTTTAAGTTAATGTTATAGAGTAAAATATGGTGTAGAATAAGTCTACCAATATCCTGTGAACATCATTTCGAAGAGATAACTTTAAACTGGGACAAAAATGGTACTGAGTATTTGAAGCCAAATATTTTCTTTATCACTAAGGTTGTGTCCAAAGCTGAACGCAACGGTTACTTAGACTAGATAATTCTTGCTTTATCGCCTTTTTAAATACAACTTGCAACGAACTTTGCTTGTAAGACTCTTCGAACGTTTAACCATCTTTGACCTTATAGTGCTACCACCTATCCACAGTCTTATAAACTATGTTTAACGCCATCTAATATCCCATCAACTTACATAAGTCGTTTTAGTGAACTAAAAAACATACTGTTTTAATTTTTTGTTATTTTATTCTTTAAAATTTGTTTTTCCGTGTTATTACAATAACGTAAATATTGTAAACGTTGTGATTTTTGTGTAATGCAA
Organism: Timema douglasi; assembly: GCA_901482245.1. Lineage (NCBI taxonomy): Eukaryota > Metazoa > Arthropoda > Insecta > Phasmatodea > Timematidae > Timema > Timema douglasi. Next base: position 33,141 of record CABEEJ010001225.1, read on the forward strand.
AATAAAGAAAAAGTAAATAACTCTACTCTAGAGGAGAAAAAGTAATAATATAAATCAGTTGTCAGTCAAACACCGCACCAAGGCCCAGTGATGGTGGTAACGACATATTGCTTCTATCCTTCTTTTTAAGGACGTGTAAGGGTGCATCGGCATCCTTGATGACAATTTGGATGGATATATACACGTCCTTGCCAATACAAATGATAAGGAATGCATGGGAAGGTGACTATGTATAAGTAAAAAATATTGGATACATCCCGAATTAACATACAGTGCCCAAGTATTGACATGTTGTCATTTAATGTTTTCGGGATACCAATTAGCCCTATATGAGGGTTATTGTTGGAGGTAGATAATACAGTTATGATGGACTCTGCTGTTATGGTATGTGGTTTGTTTTGTTTGTTTTTTAGAAGCTAATTTGTTTTATGTGATTTAAAACTATATAAAATACATCAAATCAAGTTCAACCACTCGAAGCTATATAAGTTGAAGTGCTTATCACCAGGAAAATGTGTCTTCTGTTTGTACATTGACTGCATGCATGAGCTTTGAATTTGTATTAATATATACTAAATAAATATTGACTAGTGTACTGAATTTACCTGAATATAACACACTTTTTTTAGGTGACCTGGTGGTCTAGGGGTAAGGTGTCAGACTTCTATGCTGGCGGCCGGGGTTCAATCCTCGGTCCCAGCAAAGATTTATCTGATTACCAAACCCTTCCTTCACCTCTGACAAGACATCTTGTGAATGTGGGGAATGCCAGGCCTCCACCGTGGTTCGGATTCCACGTTAAACTGTAGGTCCTCCATTTCATCTCACAATCACCCTACCATTACACATTAGCGNAATCACCCTACCATTACACATTATCGTAAGTGCGTATAACCCGAACGGGTAGTAAGACGCGGTGCTAATAATAATAATAATACTTTTTTTAGAATTGTGTTTTCTCACAATTGTGAGTCATCTTGTATTCGCGTGTATGAAAAATGTTCTGCCAGGTTCAAAGTTTTTTGTTTTTTGTTTCTAATAAAACACAACAGACTATATTTTAGATCAAAGCGTAGCGTGTTGATTAGCTTTTCAAGGTCAAGCTTTCTTTCCAGATCCCAGCGGCTGGTGCGCCCTCTCTTAGCTTCTGACCTTGACTGGATTATAATATTATTATTAGCACCGCGTCTTACTACCCGTTCGGGTTATACGCACTTACGATAATGTGTAATGGTAGGGTGATTGTGAGATGAAATGGAGGACCTACAGTTTAATGTGGGATCCAAACCACGGTGGAGGCCTGGCATTCCTCACAATCACAAGATGTCTTGTCAGAGGTGAAGGAAGGGTTTGGGATTCTAATACAAGTGTGATGGCATGATTTTAATAAAACGTATTATTCCCTACGATATACTAACTATGGACAGCAACTTTATTCTTGAATAAATCAAGTTACTGGAGAACTTTAAATCTATTGTGAGCATTTCCCTATCAACATAGATATAGTTTGAGGGTTCATCCTATATTTAGGTAAATATGGTGTATCAAGAGAGTATTTAGGCGTTATTATCTTAGGGGCGACGTTGGTGACGATCTAATAATGCCATATTATTAAATAAAATTGTCGTATAGTCAGAAGAAATGCGTCGGTAGGGCTAGAATTACAATTTTTGGGATTAGCTCTGCTTAGTTTGTAACATCACGATGTATGGATCAGAAACTTGAACTCGCTGTAAAATGTAAAATAAATACGTGGAGAGCTTTTAAATGTGGTTCTGAAGAATATTTTAAAATATCAAGTGGCTAGACAGAATGACAAATGAAGAAGTCCTAAGAAGAATGGGTGAGAAGAGAACCATTTTGGATGTGAGGCTTCGGTACAAAGCAAACTGGCTCGGACACATCCATAGGAGTATTGTCTTATGCACGATGCCATAGACCGAAATATAAGGGTAGAGATAATCTTAGGAAGAAGGAGGATTAAACTAATGCATGACTTGAAGGAAAGAAGAATATTCTGGAAGATGAAGGAGGAGACAGAGGTCAGGGTGCATTGGCTGTCCAAGCTCACTGACAAATGGAATTGACCTGTCTTAATACAGAACGCATAATAATAGTTGTGTATTTTATTACTAGGTGATTAGCTGACGTTATGGTTCATGTATATTAAAAACCTTATTTTATGCTAGTAAGAATGTTGAAAGTAAATCTTCTAATTATTTCCAAAACTCAAATATATCCATTTGTAAATTTGGGAATACCAAAGGCCTGATGGAATTCAACTTACCCAAAAGCTCTTTTTGAGGCCACGTATCAGAGGCTTCAATATTTTTGGTTGGGTTCGTAGCATCTTGATTGATATGGTTAGCTTCACCCCTATATTTTCTAAGGTTTTCTAAATCAATGAGAACCTGTAAAAAATCTTCTTTAACTATATTGTTTGTTCGGCGAAGGTTTACCACAGCTTCGTATATTCTTAAGAAAAACTTCTGTGGTAGGTGATCAATAAAACACTCTACTAAAAAACGAAGTTTCGGAAAGTAACTGTAGATAAACCTTAAAAAGTTTGACGACACACGACTTTTCACCAGACGGCGACTCATTTCATGAAATGGCGAGCTAAAATCTTTCATAGACCTTATGTCAAAACTTAAAGCGTAAAAGCCGTAAATATCCGTCACAAATCTAGTTGTAGCCTCCGCGATATTGATAGACTCGTACAGAATTAAAGTCTCTATTATTTTACTCATTGAAGCAGAGTAGTTAACTAATACATGGAAAGTCTCCTTTATTCTATTCAAGGAAAATATTGGACCCAGTTTATTCCTCAAAAGCTTACGCGTTATTATATCTGTATCCAGCACGCAATAGGTGTTAAATCCTTCATTCTTCTCCAGGATTCCTTTGTGTGAAAAGTAGTCTTCATCGCCATCTAAGATTCTTCTCGCCAGTTGAGGGTCGCGTACGAGTAATACAGGCTCCGTTAAAAGGTAAATTCCTCCAAAACGGTGCCCGTCAAGTTTGTTATAAAGCCAAGAGTAGTGCAGAGCTTCAGAGGTTCTTTGGAAGAAAAGTTCTTTGATGTTTCCAAAGAACGGTAGTGGTCTGACGTAGGGAACTCCTCTATCCCTCCAGTAGTTGAAATATATATTGAAATGATAGTAAATAAAAAGTAACATAGCGGCTAAAAACAAAATATAAGTACTATTATTTAGAATAAAAGTCATTATATAGAGTCGAACTCTTTACTTGAACATTTAAACTGTATCTTACACTTTAGTATGAACAATTTTGTTCAAGATACCAAACACATTTTGGAAATAAATTACCTAATCGAAGCTCATTAAAAGCCAGAGAAATTTGAAGTTTGATACGCACAACTCCCTAAACTCACATTACTAAAGATTAAAAACTTCCGAAATATTTTAAAAGCCAACATACATCTGAAGTAAATTATCAAGCAATTTGTACATTCTTTAAAACTAAGCTACCATCTACGTGAATTCATGTCACAACATTGACGTTACTTCAATTATTTCTAGAACTTTCTCCGACTCATAACACTCAAAAAACATCCTAGATGTTAATTTCATCCAGTTCTGTTCTCAACTGCTGAAGGAAGAGGTATATTATTTAAAGCTTTTAGAAAGATATTGTGTGTTGAATGCACACAAAGATTACCTTATCCTTATCACTAAAAACATTGTTTAACTTAGTTACGTTATAAGATAATTGGTAAGTAATATTGTTGTTTATAAACTATATCTATAAGACTATATGAAATCCTTATAAAACCATATTATGTTATGAATTCTTTATTAGGAATTATGAACCAAGTATACAACCCTATTAAAAAATTATGATTCGTAAAAAAAAATGTGAAATTATTAACAATATCGATTAATCTCAAACAACCTTTGATCAACTATTAAAAAATATGAATAAATAAAACAAAATGAGCCACCTATAAAATAGTAATGTTTTCTACCATCCCTCACCATACCCCCTTAGGCCCAGTCCAGACACACCACCCAGCCTCTGACCGTTAATTCATCACTATGAAAGGGAAATGTGCAACTAACAAACTATACTTTTTTCAACCATGCCGGGAATCAAATCCAGGACCCTTAGATTAATTAGCAGGCATACTACTCACTGGACTAAACTGTCAACCATTCCAAATAAAATGAGTCCATCCTAAAACAGTATAAAACTGTATCAATGATATTGATCAAGTTTAAACATATTTTTTTAAATACGAAGTTTAAAAAAATATAAGATTCTCTCCAACAATAATATGTGTGACAATTAAATTAGGCAAAAGGTCGTGAGAATCCATACCTCTTTTAATATGTGAGATTGTATCTTGTTTTAGTTCTTTGAGTCCATACGCAATATTGTAATAAACACAATTTACAGACTAACTTAATCCAGAAAAATTATTTACCCTAAACGCCCTACAACCCACGGATGACACATATGATTTTTAGGGCAAACTTAAAATAACATGATCAAACTACGGTCCCCTAAAACGGTTTAGCTCCTAGACTTAGGGGATGGACGAATTTAATCCATTTATTTATTTTTTATTTTACTTTCTCGTATAAATGTTGAGGCTATACGCATGTATGATGGTTAATCTAATGGGATAAGGATGAGGCCAGAAGAATTTTAAAGGTAATTATTATTATTAGCACCGCGTCTTACTACCAGTTCGGGTTGTACGCACTTACGCTAATGTGTAATGGCAGGGTGATTGTGAGATGAAATGAAGGACCTACAGTTTAACGTGGAATCCGAACCACGGTGGAGGCCTGGCGTTCCCCACATTCACAAGATGTCTTGTCAGAGGTGAAGAAAGGGTTTGGTAATCAGATAAATCTGTGCCGGGACCGGGGATTGAACCCTGGCCGCCAGCACAGAAGTCTGACAACTTACCCCTAGACCGCCAGGTCACACTTAGAGGTAATTAACCTACTTTTGAGAGGAAGGAGAGTGGGAAAACCTCTAGGCAAAAGGTGACCTGGCGGTCTGAGGGTAAGGTGTCAGACTTCTGTGCTGGGTGTCCGGGGTTAAATCCTTGGTCCCGGCACAGATTGATCTGATTACCAAACCCTTCCTTCACGTCTGACAAGACGTGTATTAATCACAACTTGTGAATGTGGGGAATGCCACGCCTCCACTGTGGTTCGGATTCCACGTTAAACTGTAGGTCCTCCATTTCATCTCATATTCACCCTACCATTACACATTAGTGTAAGTGCGTATAACCCGAATGGGTAGTAAGACGTGGTGCTAATAATAATAATAGTCTAGGCAAAAAAAAATACTTCAGTAGATCAAACCTGGATTCGAGCCCTGATCTCCCCACTATAAGCAGGCCAGTATAACATGAAATTGACGCTTTAATTAATTCGGCCACTGAAAGGGGCTTTAATCAATAAATTATATAATATTCAGTTGTATGTATTGGGACTGAAATTAAATGAGTTAGCTATGAAACAGCTCAGAGAGGAGTACCGCACTTTGGTTGTCCATGCGTGGATTCCATCTGCAAAACAGCTTCACTCTGATCATCGCGCCCACCGTCACTTCTGCTAGAGCAATCAAGCGGCAGCGCTAAATGCGCTCACTGTCCTCTCAACGCTTTTTGCTGCCGGCGACGCTGGAAAGCCCTGAAACACACGCGCGCGCGCACTGTCCCGTCCACATGCACGGTGATGTCACATGGAAGCTGCAAGTCCCGTGACGTGTAATAATTAATCACTTCATGCATAGGTCGGAGAGAAACTGTGGGCCTATAGGCAGTTCTGTTGACTGTTTCGCTTGTAGAAGTATCAATTAGAGTATCACCGTGTTTTGAAGCTTCTGATGTTTGATGGTATTTAAACGTGAACTTTATACAATGTGAGCTATCTTTTGAAAGTATACAAATTGCTAATATTTCCAAGAGCTATCTTCTCTTGTCGAGATTTGCTCGAAAACTATTCCTTCTTATCCATAATTCATTAAAAATATGTTGTATTAGCATTATCGAAAGGTGTTTTTAATTGAGTAACCCGCCTCTGTGGCGTAGTTTGCTAACGCGCTAGTAGTGATGAGCCAGACTGCTGAGGACGGGGAGATCGAGGTTCGAACCTCGGTCGGGTGAACTGGGGGTGGTTTTTCCTAAATAGTTTCCCACTCTCCCTCCACGCAAATGCGGGTTCACTTCCTCTAATTCAACCTTCCCAATTCCTAATCCATTAGCGTAATTAGTATTTAAAGCGTATAACCCGAACGGGTAGTAAGACGCGGTGCTAAATATCATTATTAATTGAGTAATCCCCACTAAAATGCATTTACAATAGTTTCGGCTATTTGTTTCATTAATATATAATTGTCAAATGGGGATAGATTTGGAAACGCCCCATGAGTATGTATCATATGACTTACAGCCGCAGGGCTATAATAAATGAGTCATATTTGTTTTATTATATCTTATCCCCCTCATACGGGGTCAACTTTTATCCCATAGCAAGGCACAATAACTTTTCATATTTCTTTTAACGGATCTGTTTCATAAATGGATGCCTTTATGACGCTACCCTCCGAAATTTTCCTGGAGAAACAATGAATTCTACAATCGAGCATGAAAGAGTTTAACAATTTTGCCAGAAAGGTATTTTAACACACCTTCCAGGGATCTTTTAGACGATGCAATCGAAATGGGACCGACGGTTTAGCTTCCCTTACGAAGGAAGTTGTGCTACACATGTTTGTCACTCAAGAAAAATCGTTAGTCTCGGCTAGGTTTGAACCCGTGAATATCGAGTCCTGAAGCGATCAATTTACCCTAAGACGATCGAGGTCGACTAGGGCTATACGAGTATTAAATTACAGACAAATACGATAATTTTGTACAAACTACCCGTGACTGAACCTGATTAATTTAGTTTCATATTTTTTTTAATCATTGAATGTGGTTATTGATTATAGATTCAATAAGTTATAGTGTTTTATTATTACGATAGCTATAATTCTAATCATAAATTGATTTCATTTGAGTGAATTATAGATATAAAATATTCTATGACTTAAAGACCAATAAAAGATTATAAACGTAAATATAACAATAGCTATCCTTTGTGTGATTTTTGCCTTTGAAATATTCAGCTAGTGATTCTTTTAAGTCTCCAAGTGTTGTCTCTTTGGGAAAATACCTTATTAAAGAATCAATCTCATATGAACTATTTTTACGAATCCGGAAATGTGGTGTTAGAATTCAAACTTGTGTGTCTTGATAGTTTTTACAAAAAAAAAAAATCCAATCTCCCACCACGCAAATACTTGTAAATATTCTCTAAAATTCTGCTTTTGTCATCCATACAAAATTCATTTAAATAAGCTTATAACCTAAGGGTGGATCGAGAGGCTAACATCTAAAAGGTTGGGAATGAAGGGTCTCGATGTTTTTTTTACAAGACTCCTTAAAGGATTAATCCAATCATTTTAATGTGGCTACAGAGTCTAAGGCGTCACTCTTTAAATATACTAGATTTCTGATGACAGGGATATTGGGGTCCAAATCCCAGTTGGTTGTACTCCAAGTATTTTTTTTTATAATTGTCTTCCACTTTCCCTCCACGCAAATGCGAATACACTTGTTCTAAAACCAACCTTCCTTATCCCTAGATCGTTAGCGTAGTTAGTACATCCATTTCGGTGGCCGCGTGGTCTAACGCGCTAGTCTCATGTTGGACAAGACTGCTGAAGACGGAGAGATCGGGGTTTTATCCAAGTAAGGTGCACTGAGTGTAGTTCTTCCTAAATTATTTTCCACGTTCACTCCATACAAATGTAGGTGCACTTCTTCTAAATTAAGCCTTCCTAATCCTTAACCCATTAGTGTAATTAGTACATAGGCGAATAACTTGGATGGGTAGTAGGACGCAGCTGGTAAAAATAACAGATCGTAGCTGAATATATGAGTGAGGCATTATTTACAACATTAAGGTGTAAATATCTCAAATAGGAAAGCTATTATATTTGTTAGTTAATATCATATTCGTTAAATTGGCAAATGACGCCTGGACATGGGAATAGAGCCCTGGACCTTTGGCTTGGTGCGCCAACTAGTAGGTATACCATGCCCAGGATCATTCTTCACCCATATTTTAAGGCAGAGTCTGTGATGGAAGTGCCGAAATCGTCAGCTACAAATGAGGGATCACTAACAATTAGAGACTGCAGCTTAGTGAAGAATGACCTTGAGCACGGGACGACTCCTAGGTAGCTCAGTGTAATTTTTTTATTTAAAGAATACTAAGGTGTAGATTTCAGTATTTTTTTACTAATTTCAATGCAAGTAAGGGGGAAGATTTAAGCAGGTTGATCACCTCAAAAGCTTCTCCCACCCTTGGATCTGCCACTGAGATATCTCCAATATGTAGTAAGCCATAAGCACAACACTTTTTTTAAGCACCGCGTCTATTTACCCATTCTTATTATACGCCTATGTACTAATTACTCTAAATGAGCTAGAGATTAAGAAGATTGAATTTTGAAGAAGTGTATTTTAATCCGCATAGAGGGAAAGTATAAAATCGTTTAGGGAAAACCACCGGGATCGAACACCGATCTCCCCGTCATCGGTAGTCTAGCCTATTGTGAGAGTGACGCCTTAGACCATCCAACCACAGAATCGGGTCACAAAATATTATATTCCAAAAGGTGGATAAATGTATCGATTGTAAATAAGTAATTAAATACATAGGCCTAATACCTTTAGGTTGTTTGGCCTTGACAGTTTGCTCATTAGAACTGTCTTGCATTCACACTTATCACAAACCAAGCCAGACTACTCTAGTTACGAAGTTATGTCGGAGTAAATCCCGAGGTAAACAGAGGGGACTATGTCAAGAGCGTATCAATTGAAAACATCATTATCAAAAACAGTGTTGCCAACCTTGATTTTAACCTTGAATTAAGTTTTTTCACAGAGTGGGTAAAAGATGAGATTTTTCCCTTTTTATTTTAAATTATTTTGTAAAGTTTTCTCGCGAGAAAATATACCTTCATTGATTCACGAATTATTTCTCGAATTGAAATTAATCTCTATGCGAGGTAAATAAATGACATTTTAGTTTAGCATTAATGGCTTTATTAATCTTTTAAAATAGTTTTCTGGAGTATGCTCATGTGTATGAAGAAATTCCTCTTTTCACAGGTTGATATTCTTAGAATACTAATTTGTATTAAAACTTATCTTGTATGAGTTATTTTGAACGTCATATTTTATTGAATACGTACAGTGAAATATAAAAGACACAAAACAATTATTTTCCATGCTAATGCTCCTTTTTTACGTATGATTTACTCAAATAAAAATTTAGCATTACAAAATCTTGTTTAATCTAGCTAAAATTTAGGGTGAAATTAGATCATGTTGATCATTTCTAGCACGACTTTAGCAATATATGTTAACAATATTGGTTATATTATATGTTGCTCTGATTGCTGTATGAAGTACCCTTCGTTAACCCCGAAAGGTAGATAACTAAACTTGCACTTTTCCACTATGGTATGACTTATAAAAGAGGGCAATAGTGTAATTCGTCAAGGTAAGTCAAAGGTCAAAAGAATGTAACGATGTTCCAAACAAAGAATATGCAACACACTACAACCTAGTAATATGGAGGTTGTCTAACTCACCAAGGCTCACCAACTCTCACCAACTTTCGCCAAGTCCGACCGATGCCTCTCCCCGTCAAATGGGACGCACGTACTCGCTGCGACGCATCCACTCTCCTGGCTTGGGCAACTACGACTGACCGAGGCGCGAGCCAAATCAGAACCTCAAACTCCAAAAGAAAATACTGTTGCCAACTTGACTTGGCAAACATCCGCCCCTGGAATGTTCCAGCTTAGCCTGGCAATTACTGGTACCTCCGCATTCGCACCAGAGCGCTGTTCTCTACCCTTCCTTTGTTCTATGTGCCTCACCTTCTCCCCCCCCTTTTACTGAGAACTTGTTTGTGGTATATAACAACCGCTGTAACTTCCTAGGTCACTCATTTGTATCACTGGCTTTACCAGGTGAGGGCGCTTGATTGAAATAATATTAGAGTAAAATCTTTCAAAATTCTCTTTGGATCTAAATATGGGGAGGGAATACTTTTCCAAATTACTGTTTGGCAATACTTTAATATTTTATTAATGGGGACCTTTTATTTTGATCTGACGTGGCTGGTCCACGATCAATTGTTGGTAACTTTCTGGGGAGATTCATATTTTGCTTAGTTCTATTTATTTACGGTAGGCGCGCCCGAACCTGTATTCTGGTTCATCTATGTAACATTTAATATTGTCTAGGGTAATTTTTTGGGGATATGAGTTTGTTTAGAATTAGATGCATTTTGTATAGGATAGTTAATTTATGTTATAGGCGCAACGGGAGATTGGGCAACGTGTTATACTTCTTCGAGCATTGTTATTGGTTTAGGCTATTTGGTAATTTAGGATAGGTCTCCAACGGTCATGGTTGGGACTTCAACTTATAATATTTAAACTAACTAATTATAATATTTTTTATAGTTATGCGAGGCTATGTTTTACGAGCTTTTTCTTGTTAAAGTTGATAATGTATGCGCGCGCTTGGGCGCCAAATTTAAATGTTCATTTCAAACTATCACTCTACGTTCCTCTTGTAGGACAAGTAATATATTGTATGTTATGGCGGCTTAGTCTGCGCCTTGACAGACTAAGCGAAGGCTGGTTAAGCCATTAATGTACTCATCATTCATTTTATCATTGTAATTTATCAAAAATAAAAAATGTTCCTCTTGTGACCTCATGGTTATTATTTTTGGGGCCCACTTCCTGACCTCTGTGTGAGCGTCACGAGAATATTCTAATGTTCAAAGGAAAAATCTTATCCGACTGATAAAATAGTTATTAGATTTATTTTAAGTTTTTAACGTATTTATGACTCTATACATGTGATAAACATTTGCGACTTTTGATATATATTATCAACAGCCTCAGTGGCCTTAGGTTAAAGTGGTCGCCTCAAGAGCCGATGTTTAGGAGTTCAAACCCAGCTGAGGTCAACGGATATTTATTGAGTGATTAGAATCCATAGCATAACTTCTTTTTGGAGGGGAAGTAAATCCGTTGGTCACATGTCAATTGTGGCATATAAAATAACTCCAGAAGCTATATGTAAATATATTTCCCCTCAAAATTGGCAGTCCCTTTCGCGCTCGCTTGTATGAATTAAATATGGAAAGCATTGAGGAACCACCACACTTTCTGAACACTCCTATTACATGGGGTTTCTCCCAGATAGAGCAGGCAGCACTAACCAGCTGAAAGGCTGAGTGCAATCCTATCTCTGGCTGAATAGAAATCACATCCAACCAATCTTTGGGTTGTTGACTATCAACACGTTGTGTAGGGGTTGCAAAACAAAGAATAATAAAGCAGATCACCAGATTTTTTTATTTGACCGACATTCAAATATGCCAATCCCAAGTATCCAGTCCTAGCTATTTTAACTTTCAGTTAAATAGCGTATTCGACTATTTACGTTGAGGGAGTTAGGATTTAACTTAATGTAAATGCATAAATAACGAATGACATGAAATTAACATTGGCCTGAAGGCCGTTTATTATCAGAATATAGAATAAGACTCAAAAGGGTAAACATTAAAATATTTAGAGATTGCAGACAGTGCGCAATAGTAGATAGTTCAATAGTATTTATCAGGAAGCAATATATGAACGTAATTATATAAATCGATATTAAATAAAAAGCGTTCAAAGCCCATTTAACTAAATTAGAGAATATTCATCGCTAGGAAACATTATCAGTTCAATTATAAACAAAGTTTATTATTGCGGATAGTAAGAAAATTATATCGTAAGCATTAATGCAGCCTATCGTTTACACATTAGGGCAAATTCTTTCAAAAGATAACAATAAATACATGATATTAAGCTTGTCTTGAAAGTCTATACATATTTCATTTCCATATTTATAAAACATATTTTTTATAAAACAACTAGTATAGTTTTGCTCGTAACTATACACCTGGATCTAATGTTTATTGGAAACATCATAACTTTCAACTAATAATCCTTGAGATGGGGGTAGCTTGGACACAAAAATACTTATTTCCTTTCTAGCTTATCTACTAAGTTTACAATAAACTCTTAGCATACTAGAAATGTCTAATGTATTTCCCAATAGCATTAAACTTGAAAATATGATACCAAACGTTATTAGTCACTTTTGGACTCACTACATCTGTAAGTATATGGCAAAAAAAAAAGTGCAATAGAGCGCACGAAGATTAAATTAAATAATTTGACTTGTGAATAAATCATTCAAGCTCGGATCAAAAAGGTTTAAGACCATAATGTGTTAGTATCCAAAAGAAATAATTTGATTTAGTAAAAAAAAAAAGTTGAAACATAATATAATTGAAGCCTTATATAATTTAGAATGAGTTTATTAGTTGCCAAGTTTTCAATTAAAAAAATACATAAACAAAACCTTTTCCAAAATAACGATCACTTACATGTTGGTAAGTCCTTAATTCCTATTAGCATCAAAGAGTAATGTTCCATTCTGGGTACTAGCTTATATTTCACTTTGAACAGCGGGGGGAAATGGTAGGGAGATATCACATGACCAATGAAGTCATCAACAGCTAGTCAGAAATGGCCCTCTCATCGGCGCCTGCGCACAACGTCGTGAGGAGGACTATGATATGGTAGGGAGGCACACGTGATAGCACTTCTCGCTCCTATCCTCAAGCTTTAGCGCCTGCGCGGCGTCTTAAACTCGGGGATAACGTACAAGCAAACAGGGGTCACATGCCACTTTGGGACTTCACTCTTGTTTTTTTGCCAAACTCGAATGATAAGCAATTCTCTGTGTTGACGTGCGTGTAGTGTCCATGATTTGGCGCTGACTTCCTCGTAAAATGGGGTAGGTGTGTATACACTCTTTTAAGGTGGTGAATGTTGGTGGTGATGATAGTTTGTAGCCATGGTACAACTAAATAAGCAGAAGACCCAAACGGGTTCCGAACCCCAATATCCTCGTCTTCAACAGGCCAGTCGAATACGAGAGTCACACCTTAGACAATTGGGCCACTGAAGCGGGTAGGACAAATACAACCTTAGTGCTAAATGTATTGATTATAAAGCTATTATATAATTTTTTTTTATTTGAGGTAGTTAACGTGCACACGACCTATGGATTAATTTAACTCTAGAACAGACACAACATCCAAACCTTGGCTGATAACTCATCACTGTGAAAGGGTAAACCTACATTTCATCGATGGTAAGATTTCATTATGTAAGCCCAAACCCTTCCTTCACCTCTGACAAGACATATTGTGAATGTGGGGAATGCCAGGCCTCCACCGTGGTTCGGATTCCACGTTAAACTGTAGGTCCTCCATTTCATCTCACAATCACTCTACCATTACACATTAGCGTAAGTGCGTATAACCCGAACGGGTAGTAAGACGCGATGCTAATAATAAATATTATTATTATTATTATTATGTAAGCGTGTCTTTCTACCGAGCTAAGGGTCATGGAATCGTACCCAGAACCTTTAAATCATTAGAAAGACACGCTACCCACTGAACTATGGTGTCGGACTACTATTAAAAAATACGATATCCCCGATGTAGTCCCCACGAAACATGTTTAACACTTTATTGTTTAATTTAATCCTCTTTTAATTTTCATGATAATATTTTTCTTTTTTCGTTTACATTTAGTTCGTGTTTGGTGACATATTTGATATGTACACTACATAAAAAAGTTATTATCCAACACCCTATAATTTAGCATTAAAGTCTTTATTTTTTGCTAAAGTTTTTTTTTTGCTTAAAGTTTTTAAGTTTTTTTTTTCCTTTTTTCCCTCCTCATTCATTTATTCGAGCGATAACAAACACTAAACAATTTAAACGCGTGAAACACACATGGACCATATCTTTTGTTCATTATCTCGCTCAATACTCCTGTTAGTTTCACAATATGTCCCTCTGCCGTCCTAATTGTAAAAAAAAAACAAAAAAAAACACTGTTTTGTCGTAGATTTGTAAAGCAATAAACATTATTTCTATATTCGATAATAAAGATGTAATTTGTTATTTAAAATAATAATAATAATAATTGTACTCAGTCTTGTTACTCGTGATCATCTCTGTAGTCTAATTGTCATAGTTCCTGGATACATATAAAGAGGTCTGGATTTCGATCCCCTGTGTTTCAATATTTTCTGTGAAGAGGTGTGTCTGGCACTGGGTCAGACACAGCCTCGTGAGGACAAATTAAAAGCTACTCGAATGAAAAATTAGCTGATCCGTTATAGAAAACTGAGATTAACGGCCAGAGGTTTCGTTGGGCCGACCACATGACACCATCTATTCGAAAAAGTTGTCACTATCTTTGCCAGCAGACGGCGGCTGGTCGGTCTTTGTGGTTTGATTGTGGTCTGACATTATGGAGATTTTTTTAAGAGTCTAGTTACCACGTAGGGGGCTACAGTAGCCCCATGGTTTCTTTGGTGCTGACTGACAGCTTTGAAAAGTTACCAGACAAATTATGTATCCCTACGCCGAACCATATGATCTGCAAAAACATGTGTTTAGTAGCTGTCACCTTTGGCGGTCAAAATTTGGGAATAGACCTAAATGTTGACTATCAGAAGTCAGCTAAGAACTGTCAGTCAGCACCAAAGAAGCCATGGGGCTACTGTATCTGCATTGGATTGCATACATGTGGTAGGAATTAAAATTAATAAATTAAATGTGCCCGCATTTACGTTTTTGGTGGGGGGGGGGGGCATTTTTACCACTAATTGTTTATGACCAACCTATATTTTCAATAAACGCAATTTCTTATCGTGTGTTTTTTTTCCTTGCTCCGTGCCTTATGCTCCTCACGGTCCGTCAGCTTATTTACACTAGTCAGATAGAGCTGATGAAGGTGTAGATTAGAATAAATGTTCTGGATTTTCATGTAGGGAGATTGGGAAACAATTTTTAAATAACCATCTCAATACACCCGGCTGGAATTTTAGCCTTGAGTCCATTCACCATGGGATTGGTTTTAAGGGGCAGCTAGCATAATATGTAAAAAGTAGAAAACGAATTGTTATTGTGAAAGATTTGGAATCTAAAAGTGATAACGAATCAATATTTGGTATTGCATATCGTAAGGTCTGGCGAATGGATACATCTGTCAGCTACCACCACCCCTACCGTATCTGGTAAACCAAAAAGGTTTGGGCATGACGCCTTTGTCTGCGTGCCCACTTGTGTAAGAATCTAATAATAATATAACTTAATAATTACATAGACATAAGTTGAAATGAGTTTAAATTGATTGAAAAACTATACCTGGACACGGGAATTTAAACGGGAACCTTTGTCTAAGAACTCCGATGCTATGATATTGATCTCTCCCGGATTACTCCCGTGCTCAAGGGCATTATTCACTCATAGTTGAAGGCAGAGTCTCTAATGGTGGTGTGTAAATCGTCAGCTACATATGTGTGACCAACAGTATCACAAGCTATCTAATACCGAAGCCATCTAGAGTGCTGTTTTGCTGCCAAATATACATTCAATACAGGATTGTAATTTTAAAATGAAATTCCAATTAATACCGATGAGTTGATATTCATTGGATAGTGAGAGTTAGACGAAAAGTACCGTCCATTAAATTTTAAATAACTATTTTAAAATCCGTTGGCCAACAACGATTCTGTTAATGATTTAGTACGATTTCTTAATTCAACTTTTAGCTATCAAGTCAAAGATTCTGGGATGCATTTCCTCTATGGACGAATACTTTATAATTAATAAAAATAGGACTAAATGATTTTTTGGGGGGGGGATTTTAGTGAATTTGTAAGTCGTATGGCGTTAATTTAGGCAGATGGTATATAAAGTTAATGTTAGACACGCTGAATAGCTGGAGCTTTAGTCCCGGATGAGTATAATAAAGGGGTTTTTTTCCCCCCCAAATATGCTCCCACCTTAACCTCCATGCAATTATGGATAAAATTCACATAAAACTCACATTCCTCATCGATACCCCAATAACGTAGACCGTATGGGCTCGTGTGTGTGTTGAGTGATGACATGCGTTTGTACTCAATTTCATTTGGGAAAACTAAAGTTACAGGCCTCCTTGGTAGACCAAGAAGTCGTTAGGAAAATAGTGTTAAAATAAATTTGAAGGTTTTTGGGTTTAAGATTAGGATTTGAACGGAAGTGTTTCAGGATTGTGTTGAATAGGGAACTTGTGCTCTAATAATCTCATGCGATTCATGGTCAGAGAGCTATAGTTAAATCGGATTGGTGATAAGACGTGATAGAAAAAATACATAAATTCACCTTCTAATTTTTTTAAATCTCTAACTGTAAATTTCCCCAGGTAAATATGTTTATGCTCAACAGAGAATAAGGCCAAGATATATTTTTTGTTAGTTCAGTTTTAGTGGGAAACATTTGTAATTGCGTTAGTTAAAAGTCTTTGTAAAAAAAAAATTGTTGCGTGAGCATACTCTAGGAACTGCGTGTCGTAATTTGCCAGGTTCACAAGACGTATATGTAACCCATGTAATTTATTCCGTCGTAAATACAATGTTCAAAAACATCTCTAACTTTGTTTGTAACAGCGAAACTTAAGGGTAGGAAAGTTCAAAAGTGTAATAACTTTAACTTACTAACGGTGACATTCTCACCTAACTAGATTATGAGTTGAAAAGACAAAACTTTGTTTTAATGGCACCATACATCTGTTAGTTTTGAGTCCTTCACTTCGTTCAGACGAAGCAAATGAAATAGCATAGTAACATAAGTAACAAAGTAGTTATTTTTCCTTTCGTTTCAATATGAATATTTTCTTTGGCAGTTAGATTTACTGAAAGAAAAAGAAAAATTACATTGGCTCATTCAAACGAAATAAACTTGAAAAATGTCAAGAGTAAAAGTAATTAAGTTGTTATTATTATTATTATTATTATTATTATTATTATTATTATTAGCACCGCTTCTTACTACCCATTCGGGTTATACGCACTTACGCTAATGTGTAATGGTAGGGTGATTGTGAGATGAAATGGAGGACCTACAGTTTAACGTGGAATCCGAACCACGGTAGAGGCCTGGCATTCCCCACATTCATAAGTTGTGGTTAATACACTTCTTGTCAGAGGTGAAGGAAGGGTTTGGTAATCAGATAAATCTGTGCCGGGACCGAGGATTGAGCCCCGTACCTCCAACACAGAGGTCCGACACGTTACTCCAAGACCACCAGGTTACAAGTAATTTAATTGCACTTAGTAAAGATTTTCTGTACTTCATTGATAAAGAGAAACAACATTCCTTAAATTGGCACTCCCCCAATTGTTGAGTGTGAAATTAAGGAAGTTTATATAACATTTTGTATTTAATGTTTAGAAAATTGTTACTAAAAGGATTAATTGTTTTTTCATCTCCCTCCTTGTTAAAATCTTTAAACAAATGGGTCCGCTTCGATTAGACTGTTCACGGAAACATTGATAGTTTTTTTTACAGTTAAAAAGTATTTTGAATAAATTCCATTTTACTCGCGTGAAAAACCTATTTTATCACTTAGACATGTCATGTCACACTTACAATTGGCAGAATGAGGAGAATAACAGAACATTGAAGCATTTTTTCACCCCTTTCTGACTCTAATGAAAGGAAAAGCTACTATTAACCCCCTTACACAAAGACAATCATCCGAGCATGTTTCATTAAAGCTGGTATGCAAGAACAAATCTGAGTGGGCCAAATGTGTAAACGGAACAGTCGTGACGTTTTTCTTGCCAAGCACGGTAATTAATTGTCCAAGAAGTGATGTAAAAACGTGATTTGTGCAGTAGTGCAGTCCCGAGCACACTATTGCGGTACTACTGACCCACACGCATTATTTTCTCACAAATAATCCATTCACACTACTGTGGCCACTAAGATATCACTCACACATCACTGGTTCAATCTGATTCGTTCTTGCATACAACCTAAAACTATTTTTTTATTATTAGTTTTATCCACGTCTCATAATCCATTCAGGCTATACGCATATGTTATTCCTACTCTAGTGTGTTACGGATAGTAAACGTTAAATTTAGAGGCATTGTACCCGCATTTTCGTGGAGGAAGGGTGGAAAACCATTTTAGAAAAAATCATACTCATTACACCCGGCCAAGATTCGAACCTCGATCTCCCCGTCATCAGCAGTTTAGTCTAGTGCAAGAGTAGCGCCTTAGACCATGCAGCCACCGAAGTGGGAGACCTAGCAATTCATATGTGTATAAATTTGTTAAGAATGTACTAAAAAGTTGTGAAAAAGGAACGGGTGTGTATATATATATATATATATATATATATATATATAGAGTGTATATATATATATACACACTCTCATTGGCGTCAGCTTATAATCAAATGGTACCTACCAAGCAACCAGCGTCTGTTGGCGATGATTGTGCCAATTATTTCAGATAAAGGGTGTCATACATATTATAACTAATTTAAACTATTTGGGAACCAAATAGTTATCAACTAATAATTTTAATATATATATATATATATATATATATGGATGATCGTGCGTGAACAGGAGACAATGCGCCATTGTGGAAGCGTTTCACCGCACTGAGTGGGTGTGCGCGAACAGGAGACAATGCGCCATTGCGGAAGCGTTTCACCGCACTGAGTGGATGTTCGCGCAAACTCATTCGACTAGTTCAGGTGAAATGCTCAAGTATTTTTTTTATCACATCTCCGCAACTATTTTAGATACGAAATAACATATTGTAAAGTTCTAGTACTATAAAAATTAAAAATATCATAATTTGAACTGTATTTCTTTGAGTTGTATTGTTTTTTTAAGTGTTTCTGCAACATTTTATATTATTTAGTTTCACACATCTTAAGAGTTTTTTTAGTAAATGTATATATTTTAAGATTAAAGAGAGAGAACGTTTTTGCAGTGCAAAATACTTTTTTTTTTGTCATTTAAAAGTATTAAAGTTGAGTGAATGATTTAATTAATAATTGTGTATGTTCAAAATGTTCTCTATTAAAACAATCACTTATAAGATGATATAAAAAGAAATTAACACATTAAACCATTTTAAGCCAACTTAAAAGCAAAATTAATATTTTATTGTACTATATGTACTGAACTGTAAACATTTGTAATTTTTTTGCTCGTAGGTTAAATGTCCCACTGTCTAGTTCTATAGGCGTGGTAGCCTCACCATACAAACCAAACTTGAATTTGGATATGAGCGGCGCTAACCCAACTTTTATTTGTATCATGGCATAGTCCATGCCTGAAATAAAACAGAAATATCAGTGACATTTTCTTTCAATCATGAAAACGGTGCTATGAATGGATTTAGTCATATTTTTACTTAAAAGTAATTTTTTAGAAAAAATATAAGCTTCTTTAAACAGTTTAAAAAAAAGTGTGTATCTATTAACTATACTGTACACTAGAAAAGTTGAATGTCTGCACAATTATTATTATTATTATTATTATTATTATTTAGAACCGCGTCTTACTATCCGTTCGGGTTAAACGCTTTAAGTACTAATTACGCTAATGGATTAGGAATTGGGAAGGTTGAATTAGAGGAAGTGAGCCCACATTTGCGTGGAGGGGGAGTGTAAAACCATTTAGGACATTCACCCGACCGAGATTCGAACCTCCATCTCCCCGTCCTCAGCGGTTGAGCTCAACACGACAAGCACGTTGGCCAACCACGCCACTGAGGCGGGTGTCTGTACAATTGAATTGCTATCGAGATAATTAAAAACAACTTTAATATTAACACTTATTTCCCCTCTCAGTTATTTAATTTCTCGCTACCTTACAGTTAGATAACATATTGTGATTGTCATTATAATGAAACATCAGGTAGGTAAATATATTATGATTCCAAACATAGTAGATTACAAATACCACGGTAATGTTATCCTCACATCATTATCTTTAAGGCTGCCGACTCAGTCAACAATAAACTATCAATCACTGTCAGGCCAAGTGGATTAAAATACAATGGCCTGTGTAATTTTGTGAAATTATCTATCTATTTTGTATAGGCTTATACTCTCTTTCACCGCCCACCTGAAACCACTCTTTGTCATATCAATATGAAAGGGGAGTGGGAGGGATACTATACTTCTAATTTCAAGGTAGAGGAAAGCTTGCTGCTAGTTCTCAAATATCTTAAAATATTTTGTTATGAATCTATATGGTAGAGAAGGGATAGATCTAGATACCTTTTTCATCAAGCCTAGTCACAGAGCCGTATGCAAGAAGTTGACTATGTGGATGCTCAATTGACACTAGCGTGGGTTTACTTGCGTCGTCATAGGTTAAAAGGTGGAGCGATAGTGTGTGCTCGGGACCACACTATCGGTCCACTAAGCATTCACTACCGTTCTTGCATATCGCCCTTAGAGCTCCACAAATATGCATTTAAAGCCATTGAAAATGAGCTAATTTCACATTTTTTACACTATTTTGTCTATTAATAAACACTCTGGCTCTAGTATTGTAAAGTGAAAAAGACCCTGTTGTAATCCTTAGACTATATGTTGACGTCAACCATGTTTTGAGAATTACGCATTATAGAATTAAATATTGCGTTAGAGTTTAACGTCTGCGCGGCTATCATGATCCTCCCTAGAGCAGGCTAATGTTAAAATAAATGTATGACCATATGTTCAAATAGAATATAAGGCTTCATTAATATTAAATCTATGAGGCGCTCTTAATTGATTAATAGGTGCAATTCACCTCACTTTACCCTGATAGGTTTGCAGTCTTGCCTTGGCGTATTACACAACGATCTTAGCGTATAAGCTGAGTCATTGTGGAACCATGCAATTTAAGCTTACTACCTTTCCGGGTTAATTGAGGTGATACATGGTTTAGTGACTTTATAATAAGGCAAGGGCTCCCAAATGATTTGGTTTGAGGGGACCACCTCAATAAGCAAGGATTTTTCACGCATACATTCAGTCCAAAAGCAATATTTAATTATTATTTCAAAATATGGCTCACACCTGAATAAAGTCCAAGGATTCCAACAGGGCTCTTTAACCCTCTAATTTGAGTTTTATTTATAGAGAGAAATGTGGGAAAATGTTATATTAGCTCATTTACAACGACTTTTAAGCAAATTTTTGTAGCTATGAGACTAGTCGTGATGAAAAAGGGCTCTAAATTTAACCTTCTTCTAAGAATTATAGTAATATTATTGATAAGCTTACAATAGAAAATTTGAAGATATTTGAGAACTAGCAGTGAGCTTTTCTCTTTACCTTGAGATAAGAAGATACGTAGTTTATTTCCCTTCCTTCTTACTTACATGACAAAAGGTTATTGTAGGTCAAGGTTAAAAGGGAGTGTACACTCAGATAAAATAGAGAAATAGATCCAGATAAGATACAGACCATTTTATTTAAACCACGTGGCCTGAAAGCGATTGATATATTTTCAGTAACCGAGGCGACCACCTTAAGTATACATTCTAAAACCATTTATGGTGGGCAGCCTACATGTTGGTGTATGTAAAGATGAAATTACCAATGCACTTCCTGGATCCGGTACCGAAAGGCAAGAAATCGAGCAGACCCGTCGAGCTCTTGTTCTCAGGATCGAACCTTTCCGGGTAGAACCTTTCCGGATCGGGGAAGTATTGCGGGTCATGGTTCAAGGCGTAGACTGGGATTATGACGTGGGTTCCCCGTTCGATCCTCACCTCGGTCCCAGGGATCGTGTAAGACTTACTGCAAACTCTGTTCAGCATCACGTCAGGATGATACTTTCGAATAGTTTCTAAAATTATTTGTAAAATAACATTTATTAAATCAAAAGATTAATACTAGCCTAAATACAAAATAATAAGTTAATTAATATAAGGTATTATTCAAGACATGGTTTAAACTTTAAAATTTTGAATTGCATTTCCTATTTCGTAAAAGTTGCATCCCTTCCTTTACAAACTTCATATTAATTCAATCAAAATGTCACTGCATATTGCTACACTCCCGGTTAAACGTATATTTACACTATTGGGATATAGACGACCAAAGTTTATTTTATATTAAATAAACGTACAAATATCTGCGTCTCTACAAAGTGAGAAACCATTTTATGCTGAATAATAATACTTCAATATAGCCAGCATAGCATGGTTTGAACTCTAAACTTCCAGACACTGTCAGATCAGATTTTTAGAAACTAATGCCTTGGTCCTTGTGGTCATCGTTACAGGCTATTTAACAATAAAATTTAACTTATCCTTTCGGAACTGATCATAATATGATCACAGTTTGTTGCAATTGCTTCACCATCTACGTTGGCAAAAAAAAAAAGCATGAAGGATAGTAAAGAAAAATGAGTAGGAAACAGAATGGAAGAGGTGAAGCCATAACAATTCTGTATCAGCGTGTATTTTTAATTAAACGCAATATAAAACAACAATAGCCTACCTATACGGGAAATGACACCCGTTCACCATCAGTACAACAAAAATTAATTCATATGTACACACATGACCGTCACATGTCAGGATGGGGCACCGTGACATCTCTAAGAAAGGGCAGTAGTATTTTTATTAACTTTTTCCTGGCTCTGGCCCTGACTTGGTTCAGTTGTTGAGCAGATTTCAGAGTGGAACCATTATAAAATAGTTACTCATACATAAGTTGATCATACATCACATTTTTAACAGAAGTGTCTCTTTATTTATTTTATTTTTTTCTATGTCCCGGCCTTCCCATCGTTTGAGTAAAAATTCCGTTTTTGTCTAGTTTTTGTATAAAAGCCCTAAAGTTTGCTCAAATATTCGTGTCAATCACAAAGCTCTAGTTGTGAGGAGGTTGTATGCATGGAATAAATCAAATATTTCTGTATCTGATAAATGGGTGCAAATATTTTCTGAAATGAGTGTGTTTCTATATTTTTAGGATTTTTGTAATGTAGTAGAGTTGATTCTTTGTTTGCCAGGAAATATAGCATCCATGGAAAGAATATCTTATATTATGAATAGCTTGTGGTCTAAGGAGATATGTAGATTTAGTGTCGAATCAATGAGAGCAATGCTAATTGTAACACAAATTTGTAACATGGAGTATGTGTGATAAGTGTTATGATAAGATATTGAAAGACCGACATTTGCTGTGCAAGGTAGGTTCATCCGAAAAATACTCATGGTATGATCAGGATGAAACGTAGACTCCATCTACATCCACCTAAAATTTTGGTGTGAGTTCTGTGAAGAATGATTTTAAGTTCACCATGTTATGTTATAAAAACGAATTTTTAATAAATTTTTTTGTGACTTTTTTTTCAACTTGGCTTTTGCTGCGTACATACCCGCTACCCCTCCCCCGTCCCAATTTTTGATTCAAGGAATTATGGTCAGCCTACTCATACAATTTTGTTTCATCGTCCATCAAATGAGGATACAAAGTCAAAAACTCCCTTCCACTGGCTTACTTTTCCATTCATTGTGAGCTCACATCCCCCTTTTCAATCTATTAACTATTCAACATCCCTTCTTCATCTTCTTCTAACGTAAGTGCTATCACACCTAAATCATTATTGGTGAAAATTGAAAACATTTTATCTTATTGTATGTAAGGTGGTTGATGGGAATATGACCAGGTTGGTAATAAGGACAATTGGTGGGAAAATACTTAGCTTGTAATGAAAAATATAGATAACACTGACATGTTCTCCCAGACGTGATTATAGAGGGGTCTGGACAATTACGTCATCGGGAAGGGCGTTGAACGGAGTGAAGCCGACACTTTTTGGAGGTTAAGCTTTTTGGAGAATTTGTTTCTTATTTAACTCCGATAAGTTTGCATTTATTTCAGGTTTTTTTAACTGATAGTTTCAATTGGTTGATTGATTAGTATGCAATTTTATATACTGATTTGAGTAGAGGCATCAAAATTTAATTTTCTTTAACAAGCAATACAAGCTATAGAAATTTCTGAAAACTCGCCCAGGTTGTTGATATATCCACACTTTGCCACAAAAGCTGCGATTGGCTATATTATCTGCTTTTTTACTAAATAAATATTCATAACTGCATTTGAACGATAAAATATAAATGAAATGTGTGAAATAAATAATCCTAACAAAATTTTATTTGGCGCTTTAGGAAAAGCCACAGGATCTGTAACCCCCCCCCATGATTTTGTTTTCTGAGGTAAGAAAAAATAATGTTTGTGAAAAAAAACTTCCTACGTGTTCATAAATAGAAATGACACTAAAAGGTTGAATGACCACGGAAACATTTGTTTCCTTTCTCAGACATTTCTCTATATTCAATCCAAGTGGAACTTGTACTCAGATTTTTAATGGGGCTAAATCACCCCTAAATTACAAGATACGTGAGGTTGCCGAAGAGAATGATATCCTCTTGTATTGTCTGCCACCAAACACAACGCATGAGCTATAAACTTTAGACAAGGGTCATTTCCGAAGTTTGAGATTTTTGGGATCAGCACACACGCCTGTATTTTTACACTCATAAAGAGGAACAAGATATTTCAAGGCTGAAGTTAGCTGAGGTTTTTACCCCAACACGGGAGAAGTCTGTGGCGCAGGCAAACATGAAAAGTGGGTTTATGGCCACAGGAATATATCCCTTCAATCCTCTTGTAATCCTCGGAAAGGCCATAGCACCAATCACAGCTACTGAGCAGCCACCACCAAACACAGACATGGTTAAAAATATCGCCCCAGGCATGAAATTACTGGAACAACTTAATAACAACCATCTCCATCCAGTGGCAGGCCCATCCGCTCTTCAGAGGAATGTCCACCAGCAGCAACGTAGATGTCACAGCAGTCCATCATACGACTCAGATACCTCTTGATACTTGTATTAGCTTTCAAATCCCTCAGATGACTTTGATCCAGATGAAATTGATGATTCGGGTGATCCAGAAGCAGTAGAGAATTCATCTCATCACAGTTCTTTCGAAGAAATGATGCCTACACCGAAAGAGAAAAGGAATATTACGCGAGTTATGAAACCTGCTATCAACAGTCGTGGTGTGGTATTGAAGAAGTTTTATTTGAAAGTAAGGACAAGAAGGATGACAGACCAGCTACCAATAAGAAATTTGAAGACTCTACCCAAGCGAAAGGTGATGCTAAAGCTAAAGGACTTCATCAAATAAAAGACTGAAAGCTTGTATTGTGTTGTTTGTTGTGAAGATGAAGTAAAAGATATGAGACTCTGTGGAGTTTGTGGAATTTATGTTCGTGAGGAATGTGTTAGCTCCTCCAATGAAGACAAAGAATTGTTCATTTTTCCAAAATGTTTAAAGTAAAATAATTTAAACATACAGAAAAGGAGATCCTAATCTATTTTCACTTTAATTTTTTAATTTGATACTTAAATTATTATTATTTTATTATTTGTATTGGTCTTGCGATCAACACTAATGGTTTATTTTTCACTAACCTTTATATTAAAATGTATACTAAAAAGCTCCATTCTTCTATATTTAATTATTGTTAAAAAAACTCTAAATCAAGATAGTTATTAAAATTGGTGGCCATATTAGCTTCATATGCTTTTAATATGACACAAAATTATAATTTTATAAATGAGTTTTATTTTATGTTTACAATAGAATTAAATTTATGATTTTTTTCATCATTACCAAGGAACCAAATTAAACTATCCCAAAAATATTTTCGAAAACTCCATAGTTTGGTGCCAGGAAAATTATTCAAACTTAGTATGGCCATATTCCTATCATCTACCTTACAAATAGAAACGACACTTGACACACCAAGACCTCGAAGCAGACTGTCATATTAAAACCATGTGTGACCCAGCCATGCTCCAAACCATGTGGAATGGTGTGATAAGGGCTTCAGACGGAATGCCACCCAGATACGGTACTAAACCATCAACGCCACTAACCGTATATAACTTGGTCCATGTACGACATACTCTTTACGGCGTCGTACGTAAGTTCCCCTCCGTATTGACGTAACGAAGAGTTCACATCTTCTCTGAGACGATCCTGCACATCCGGGTTCATCGCCAGCTCGTAAAGGCAGACGTTCAAGATGCCACAAACCATCTCCGTCCCGGCGTTCCAGAACAAAAAGTACTGAAGGATTATGAACCCATTTTGAAGAGCTAGATAAGATACGGAGTTGTCAGTAAATAAGATACGGAATAGTCTTAAAATTATTTAAGGAAATAGTCAGGAAAACATTGATTGAGATCGCCAAACCCCCTCTCAGAACTCTTGGCCTTGATTCAATCTTCAACCTTCTCGCCACCCGCAATTCATTAATTGTGAGGTTGACCCCTGAGGCTGGCGTGGGCATTAATTTTATAAATTAATAACTGCAATCATTGCTATTAGAGCTCAAATTCCTGATAACATTCACGACCATATAATAATCACAAGGTCTCAGAGTCAAATATGGCATAGGCTCAATCTACAAATATTCTGTAACCTTCTTTAAAATAAATAATTTGAATTTTGGACCAAAAAACCATAAAAATTTGAAATAGATAGTTTTATAACATATATAAACTTACATAATAACAGACAGCTCTAACGTATTTACTAACTATTTTAATATTCACATTACATGGAGGTTTAAATTTAAGGTGGGCCTATACAAATATAGTAGTTATGGGCTCCACCATTATTATTATTATTAAAAATAATATAAATATGTTTATTGCGTAAGTTGTCACTCTCACAGCTGT
The DNA here is from genome assembly GCA_901482245.1 of Timema douglasi. Taxonomy (NCBI): domain Eukaryota; kingdom Metazoa; phylum Arthropoda; class Insecta; order Phasmatodea; family Timematidae; genus Timema; species Timema douglasi. The sequence continues at coordinate 59,972 of CABEEJ010001225.1, forward strand.
GATAATTGAAATGTTATCCGCAAGAAAAATGTGTGAATTGTTGACAAACTGATATTACATTTGTTTGACTGCCTCTATGAAACCATTATATCGTAAATAAGAATACATAATTGGGGAATAACTGTTTACAAGAATGTATTGTGTTTTAGTATAATCGTTTATTGGTTTAATTTATTTGTTCAGTGTCAAAATTTTTATCAACATAATTTTAATTTTAAATTCAGAGTCCCATACACCTAATTTTACTCGTTTCAAACTCATTCTAGATTAACATATTTTCAAAGTAATGATTGGATTCGGACTTACCTAGAAGCTCTTTTTGTGGCCACGTATCAGATTCTTCCTGATTTGTGGTCAGGATTATTGTGTCATGATTTCTACGGTTAAGTTCATGGTCATGCCTGTTTTTAAAGTTTTCTAAATCAATGAGAACCTGTAAAAAATCTTCCTTCACTATATTGTTTGTTCGGCGAAGTTTTACTGCAGCATAATAGATTCCTAAGAAAAATTTCATGGGAACGTGATCAATAAAAAATACCATTAAAAATCTAAGCTTTGGTAAATGTTTGTGAACAAATCTCACGAAGCTTGATGATATGTAACTTTTCCCCATACGCACACCCATTTCATGAAATGGCGAGCTAATCTCCTTCATAGACCTTATGTCAAAACTTAAAGCGTAGTAGCCGTAAACATCCGTCACAAACCTAGTTGTAGCCTCTGTAATATTGATGGACTTGTAGAGAATTAATTTTTCTATTATTTTACTCATTGAATAAGAGTTTTTAACCAAAATTTGGAAAGTCTCCTTTATTCTATTCAAAGAAAATATGGGAATCAATTTATTCCTCAAAAGCTTACGCTTCCTCACATCTGTATCCAGCATGCAATAGGTGTTAAATCCTTCATCCTTCTCCAGGATTCCTTTGTGTGAAAAGTAGTCTTCATCGGCATCTAAGATTCTTCTCGCCAGTTGAGGGTCGCGTACGAGTAAGACAGGCTCCGTTAAAAGGTAAATTCCTCCAAAACGGTGACCGTCAAGTTTGTTATAAAGCCAAGAGTAGTGCAGAGCTTCTGAGGTTCTTTGGAAGAAAAGATCCTTGATGTTTCCAAAGAACGGTAGTGGTCTGACGTAAGGAACTCCTCTATCCCTCCAGTAGTTGAAATATATATTGAAATGATAGTAAATTAAAAGTAATATAGTGGCTAAAAACAAAATAAAAGCAGTGCTATTTAGAACAAAAGTCATTATAATGAGTTAAACTCTTTTTTAAGCTTAAATTGTAGTATCCACTATTTAATTAGAACGTTACCAAATCATAAATATATTTAGGAAAATGTATATAACTACACATTATAACTACTCATTTTAAAAAAACTGGTGAAATATGTAGTTTGACACGCTTCACTCATTAAATCACTTTCGTTAAAGCTTTGATAACTTCCAAAATAGCTTAAATAACAACAATGTATCGGATGACTAAGCAAGCACTTTACACCTTATTGGAAAACTTAACTACCATCCAAACACTTTCATGACAGAGCGTTGACGTTACTTCTATAGTTTGTAGAACTGTCTCTGACTCACAGAGCTCACATAAGTCTATATATTATTTCCAGCCAGTCTTGTTATCAACTGATAATGGTGGGCACAAAAGTGTGAAGCTCTCAGAGATATAAAATATGCTAAGAGCACACAGGGGATTACCTTGGCTTCTTATCATTGAAAAATAATATTGGCCTTATTTATATAATATGATAAGAAAAAATTAATAGTTGATTATTTTTTTAACTAACCGGTTATAAAAAAATGTGAATAAATTGTTATATGTCATGAATTCATTATTACGCATAACTAACTTTTAACAATTATACACATTTAAAAGATGTTATAATATAAAATCTCCTAGCCGTTATAAAGAGTTTGAATTCACGAAACACCGTAGTCCCTTTACAAAACAATATTAACCTAATAAAAAAGAGGTTGTAGCCTATATAAGCATTGTAAACCCATTATTACAACGTATGGAGCTGATATAAAACATGATGCACCCATTATAGGTATTGGGGTCTCATTATTACACAGTATGGACCTATAACAAAACCATATGCATCCATTATAAGAAATGTGAGTCCATTCTTACACAGTATGGACCTAATATAAAACAATATGCACCCATTATTACACAGTATGGACCTAATACAAAGCAATATGCACTCATTATAAGCAATACCTCTTAAAAATAAATGCAAATAATAATAATAATAATAATAATGATGATGAATAAAAACTTAGACTACTTCAAATCGTAGTCCATCCATGTTAAAAACCTTGCTTCCTTCAAACTTTTCCCAGTAAAACTATAACTTTCATATATTTTTATTAATAGCTTAGCATACTATCGTATTCTGCGCCTTAATGTTCAAACTTTCCCTAGGCTTATGATAAGCTAATCTAAGGTGCAAGGATTAGACAGGGCAGGTATGTAGAGTACTAACAAGCAGATCTAAGGTAGCCGACGATTTCTGTATGTCCATCACAGACTCTACCTTAAAGTATGGGTGAAGAATGACCCTGGGCACGGGACGATTCCTGAATCGCTCAGTGGTTAGAGCATTGGCGTACTAAGCCAAAGGTCCCGGGTTTGATTCCTGTGTTCAGGTGTCATTTTCAATTTTCAGAATATGATATCTAGATGGAGTAATCCTCACTAAAAAGCATAAATAATAGCTTTGAATATTTGATTCTTAATTTAACATATTCATATTTTATTGATCACAGATTTAATGGAATACATTTAGTGATACACAAGATAAATGTCACTGTGGTCTCTGTACAGTTACTAATGCTAGTTAATGAAAAGAGACAGCCTGACCTCTTTTCCCTGAGTATCAACAAGAATACTTCACGTTACAGACATGGAATTAAATGTAAAACATAGTAAATTGTTAATCGGATGACCAGCCGACCATGCTAAAAAAGTACTTATGTTAGTAACTTCTCAGAGAGCGAGCTTACTCGATATATCTTTCTACATAAAACTACATTTCCCCAAGAAATAAAACAAGGTAACAATTAAGAAAGGGAAGAGTTTCAGCTAAGTAGGAGTTAATTAGTGCAATGGTATGCTTAAACTTTATTTCATCAGGAAACTCAATCATCAATCTACATGAAGTGGTCCACCTGAATTATTCTAAAACCGAACAGGACTAAGTCCTCTTCAATAAGATACAATAAAGATTACAGTTAAAGTCCAACTAGACCTCGGAAAGTTAATTTACAAACTAGTTCACTAACTTTACAATCTTGTGAGTCTAACACTAAAACGTCGAGACCGAGGTGAAGGGCGACTATCATGTTTCAAAGAACAAGTTAGGGCTAGATCTCAATTAGGAATCCCCCGAGTAGCTGCTGCTACTACTAGAGCAAGTTAAGTAATTATAACAATAAAATCCCCAAAGAAAGTATAATCAAACACCGCTCAGAGATACGACATTTGAAGTCAAAAATTAAACTCTCTGTAAAATAACAATTTTTTACCAAAAATAAACCGGCACTATGCGACTATCCCTAACCGGGATAATTAAACAATTTAAACTCGAACACCTAGTCCAGCGGTATGTTGTAGACATAACAAAATACAAACCGGTATTACTTCCTCGGAGTGGCGGGGTGTTATCTTTATCTGGCCATGGAGACGGTAGAGTCAGTCCACCATCATTCCGGTCTCAGGTCAACGGATGGTCATGCGGTCCTCTGGCCATGGAGACGGTAGAGTCAGTCCACCATCATTCCGGTCTCGGGTCAACGGATGGTCATGCGGTCCTCTGGCCATGGAGACGGTAGAGTCAGTCCACCATCATTCCGGTCTCGGGTCAACGGATGGTCGTGCGGTCCTCTGGCCATGGAGACGGTAGAGTCAGTCCACCATCATTCCGGTCTCGGGTCAACGGATAGTCGTGCGGTCCTCTGGCCATGGAGACGGTAGAGTCAGTCCACCATCATTCCGGTCTCGGGTCAACGGATAGTCGTGCGGTCCTCTGGCCATGGAGACGGTAGAGTCAGTCCACCATCATTCCGGTCTCGGGTCAACGGATAGTAGTGCGGTCCTCGGGCCATGGAGACGGTATAGTCTACCATCATTCAGGTCTCGGGTCAACGGATGGTCGTGCGGTCCTCTGGCCATGGAGACGGTAGAGTCAGTCCACCATCATTCCGGTCTCGGGTCAACGGATAGTCGTGCGGTCCTCTGGCCATGGAGACGGTAGAGTCAGTCCACCATCATTCCGGTCTCGGGTCAACGGATAGTAGTGCGGTCCTCGGGCCATGGAGACGGTATAGTCTACCATCATTCAGGTCTCGGGTCAACGGATGGTCGTGCGGTCCTCTGGCCATGGAGACGGTAGAGTCAGTCCACCATCATTCCGGTCTCGGGTCAACGGATAGTCGTGCGGTCCTCTGGCCATGGAGACGGTAAAGTCAGTCCACCATCATTCTAGTCTCGGGTCAACGGATGGTCATGCGGTCCTCTGGCCATGGATACGGTAGAGTCAGTCCACCATCATTCCGGTCTCCGGTCAACGGATAGTCGTGCGGTCCTCTGGCCATGGAGACGGTAGAGTCAGTCCACCATCATTCCGGTCTCGGGTCAACGAATGGTCGTGCGGCTGGTACTTTGGCGGTGAACAGAGATAAGATGATCGTTCAAGTGCGATATATCTTTCAGTACAATATAGTATACAGTCATTTTATTCAGACCGGGTACCTCGTTTTATATGTCTCTAAATTAACACATTATTAGGAAAGTGGGAGGTGGGGGGAACCGACCAATCAAATCCGAGAACCATCAAACAAGGTGTAAAGTTCAAAACAAGTACGATGAACAGAAGTTTAGGGAAGTAGGTACGTATCGTTGTTTGAAAGGCCATGTCAAAGCGCCAATAGTGCGCTGATATAAGGAGATCTAGAACAGCGGTTATCTAACTTTTTTTTTTTTTAGATTGCACCCCTTCACCATGGACTAAAAGTTTAATGTACCCCAAGATAAAAAAAAATCAAAATGACAGGTTTAAAATCGTTTTGATCAGATAAAAAAAACATTATTTTACTGTAAGAATTCTATAGAATAGTTTTAAACATTATTTTTCACAAATTCTTTCAAAAATAAAGAGAAAAAGTAAGCCTAAACACAATATTTTCAAATCCAAATTTTGAATTGTAGTTCTGGTGTTGATATATTATGAATCCCAAAGTTTTTCAATGAGAGGGGTGTGACTGCATGACTTGTCACAACTTTTTGATGTCTGGTTGTCCAGTTGAAACTTTTCAAGAGGAGGGTCCGATTCCTAATTAAGCGTATTGTGGTACTTATTTTTACATACACCATGGATGAAAAACCACTCTTAAAGAGATTATGTTGTTGAGAAAGGCATCATAAACGGATAATATATAAGGTAACAAGTAGAGAGTTGAAAATTCTCAAAAATCTGTCTTCAGCCGAGCAAATAATGAAAAAAGAGGGTTGTAAGGGGGTTAGATAATGGTAACTGCCAACAATTATGGTTCTCCATAAGTCCCTTGTTATATTGCCAATCTTCCCTTGAGAATTGCTCGCGTACCTCTTGAAAAATGCCCACGCACCCCAGTTTGAGAACCACTGATCTAGAATAATGACGCAAGCACGAAATGAGCCATGGTATGTCAACTGCAGTCGATTATTTTTGTGGCCTCTAGTAGTGTTTCTAGGTGTTTATAATGCTTGTATGTGTGGGCTATTTCCTATTAACCCGGAACAATGTTGATTAAAAAGACTGTGTGTGTGTGTATATATATATATATATATATATATCAATTGATTAAGAGTATTTATTACATAAGAATCAAATATCCAAAACTATTATATATGTTTTAGTGATGATTACCTAGCATCTAAATCTCATATTCTGAAAATTTAAAAATGACACCTGGACGGGAATCAAAGGTGGCTGCGTTATCTGACAGCTCGTGATCTTAATAAAATCACACATTTGTAGCCGACGATTTAAGCACGTCCATCATAGACTCTGCCTTAAAATATGAGTGAAGAATGACCCTGGGCACGGGACGATACCCGGATAACTCAGTGTTAAGAGCATTGGCGTACTTAGCCAAAAGTACCAGGTTCGATTCCTGTGTCCAGGTGTAATTTTTCAATTTTCAAAATATTATATATTAGCTGTTGAACTGTTTCACCTTTTGCACGGGATAGCCTCAAACTCAATCGACACTCAATAAGTGGACATCTCTTCCAAGTTCCAAGGATTATAAATATATTCAAAAACGAACCTTCCAGAACTCATCAGATCTACACCAATCAAAACCTTTACTTGGTTCCTGGTGTAATTACTTGGCCGCTTGGGGGAGGGGGGGGGGTGGAGTGTTATTTGGTTTTTGCTGCAGACACAAAGCAAAATTAATTTTTAACGAAAACTAAGCCATCACCAAAGTTGTGCCACTAATGGGTCTCCTTCCCTTTCTTGTGAACAACACTCATTATTATTATTAGCACCGCGTCTTACTACCCGTTCGGTTTGTACGCACTTACGCTAATGTGTAATGGTAGGGTGATTGTGAGATGAAATGGAGGACCTACAGTTTAACGTGGAATCCAAACCACGGTGGAGACCCTGCATTCCCCACATTCACAAGTTGTGATTAATACACGTCTTTTCAGAGGTTAAGGAAGGGTTTGGCAATCAGATAAATCTGTACCGAGACCGAGGATTGAACCCCGGATCCCCAGCACAGAAGTCCGACACCTTACCCCTAGACCACCAGGTCACCAACAATACTCACATTCCTCTCCGACAGTCATATTACATATTTATAATGTCAATAATTATTAGAACATTATGATGACGCACGATATATACTGTTGCAAATTGTTATTTTCCCTTGCTAAGTTTTTCTAGTGTCGCACTTACAAGGATACGCCACTTAACGCTATCCCGAGCTAGTTCCATCCAATCCATCTCCCTACACCCTATCCCTCTCTTTAGCTAGTTCTATCAACTCCACCTCACTTCATCCTATCCTTATCCTGAACTAGTTCTATTTAATCCCTCTCATTACACCTACCCCTACCTTGAGCTAGTTCTATCCATTCCACCTCACTACACCCTATCCTTATCTAGAGCTAGTTATATATAATCCACCTCATTACACTCTATCCATATCCTGAGCTAGTTCTATCAACTCCACCTCACTTCATCCTATCCTTATCTTGGACTAGTTCTATTAAATCCCCCTCATTACACCCTGTCCCTCTCCTGAACTAGTTCTACAAATTCATCTCATTACACCTTATACATATCCAGTTCCATCCAATCCATCCCATTACACCCTATCCCTCCCTTGAGTTAATTCTATCCAGTCCACCTCATTACATACACCCCATTTCTTTCAGGTTTATTCTAAAGTTATCCTCCCAGTGGGTTCACCAGTAAACAGATTACTTCAAACCACAGTTGATACTTTCAAAGCTTATTTTGAAATGAGCACTAGAGCAAAAAAAAATCAAAACCAAATTCCAATTTACCTGCTTCACACACATTCGGTGACCGCATGGTCTAAGGCACTACTCTCGCAAGTTACTAGACTGCCGATGTCGGAGAGATTTTGGTTCAATCCCAGTCGGGTGCACTGAGGGTGGTTCTCTTAAAATGTTTTTCCACTCTCTCCACGCAAATGTGGGTATACTTCCTCTAAAGTAAACCTTCCTTAGCCCTTACCCATTGGCGTAATTATTAGTATTTAACCGTATAACTCTGAAAGGGTAGTAACAAGTGGTGCTAAAAATAAAACCTGCCCCACACCTTGATTACTATACAATAAAGACAACAAAATAAAATAAAACACACCAAAAGATTATTTTTTACCGTTAGTAAAATGTTACAGTATTTTCTTACTTTAAATATCCTGCCAGTAGCTATTTAAATAGTTTAGCTACCAGAGCAGACACATTATAAGAAATTTTAAAATGTTAGCAGCAGAAAAGCTACGTGGGCACCAATGTTTCTGAGCAAGGTCTCGATTGAGGGCTGATGCCTTGGAGGTTTTTATGTATATATTACACTCAGGACCTGTGTTTTGATTATATTTCACTTTCTTTTTTTCTTTTTTTTTTTTGTATTTTTGTATGTCACAGACAATGCTCGTAAGTACATAAACTCTATAAATGATCACCTTGTTGTACAAATATATATTTGATAGGTCTTTCTAGCTGTTCGGGATTGATGGCTGAAGAATCCCTATTTTTAACAACGGGAGGACCACTGAATTAAGCAACTCAGACTTTACTATTATTTATTGTATCACACGCACAAAAAGAGGACCCTGTTAGGTCGCTTCATTTTAGACAAGAAAAACAAAACTACAGGCCCATGGCAATAGAAAATGATAACAACAAAACAAATGAGCATAGCAAAATGCAAAGACACACAATATACAACAATAGCCTCTTTTCTTTTTTCTTTTTTTTTTTTGCCATTTTGGAGTGTACGGTCATATTTTCTTGGTTTGCGTCATTTATGAGTCATTTTAAGGCATTTTTTAGTCACTTTCAGCCATGTTTGAGTCAATTTTAGGCATTAATGTTGAATAAGTATATTATTTAATACTATCGATATGTAGTATATATAGCAAAATGCAATAATTTAGACAAAGGATTTTAATTGCGTCATTCTCATTTGTAAAGTGTGTGTTTTTTTAATTAATCGTATGAATTTACTATTGCGAGTTTTTGTTTATATTTTTAGGTCATTACTTTTTAATATATATAGTCATTTTCATGAACTTTAGGTAATTTTTGATCTTATTTGATAATATTTTTTGCCATAAAAATCCGGTCCCTGATTATTGAACACTATAAAACACACATAAAAAATAAAAATTGTATACCATCATATAAATTTGTGTCAGCCAATCAAAACATATTGGGAACCCTCTCAACCAGTATAACCCCAATTTAAAATAATCGTAAAAAGAAATATGAACCTACAATAAAAATTAGCATGAACCAATATAAAACACAGTTTACTCATTATAAAACAGCATAAACCCATTATAAAAGAGTATTAACTCGTTATTAAACAGAATTAAACCATCATAAAATTATGTAAACTTATTATAAAACCGTATGAGATAATCACAAGGCAATGTGGACCTATTATAAAACCTTACTAACCCATTATGAAACTGTGAACCTATTAAATAACTGTATGAACCCATTATAAAGGTTTTCCAAAATACCGTCTCTAAACGCACAGTATTGCAAAGTTTGTATTCGAAATTTGTGGCACCATCCACTCTAGAATGTTCCAATAAATAAAAGTTTGCAAGTTTGTGAGCGGAATTAGGTTTAGTGATTGGTGGCGCGCATTTTGAACACAAACTTTGAAATACTGTGCGTTTTGGGGGCTGGTTTTATTTGGGACACCCTGTAGAATGGCATTAGCTTGGCCTGAGGTCGTCCAACACCTCATGAAGTTATTCCTTCCCGCTGTTACAGGTAACCGGGGCCTTGAAGCACCCTACGCCGTCATGGTGTACGTCCACGGAGAGTCCTACGAGTGGAACTCTGGCAACCCTTACGACGGGAGCGTCCTCGCCAGTTACGGTCATGTCATCGTCGTCACCCTCAATTTCCGGCTTGGTGTGCTCGGTAAGGATTCGCATAATTTACTCTTCAGCTTATTCCTTGGTATGTACGTTAAGAGGCAATATGATTCACTACTCAACATCCGGCTTGGTGTGCTATGTAAGAAACTATATGATTCACTCTTCAGCTTCTTCCTTTTTATGTACGTTAAGAGGCAATATGATTCACTACTCAACATCCGGCTTGGTGTGCTATGTAAGAAACTATATGATTCACTCTTAAGCTTCTTCCTTTGTATGTACGTTAAGAGGCAATATGATTCACTACTCAACATCCGGATTGGTGTGCTATGTAAGAAACTATATTATTCACTCTTCAGCTTCTTCCTTTGTATGTACGTTAAGAGGCAATATGATTCACTACTCAACATCCGGCTTGGAATGCTATGTACGAGACTATATGATTCACTCTTCAGTTTCTTCCTTTGTATGTACGTTAAGAGGCAATATGATTCACTACTCAACATCCGGCTTGGTGTGCTATGTAAGAAACTATATGATTCACTCTTCAGCATTCACCCTTGGCTTACTCAAGAAAAAACGAATAAGTATATATAAAATATGTATTTATTTGTTGAGTAAATTGCAACTTAACACACTGATTTATTTAGAAGTTAGCTTGAACACCAATATTGAATAGATTTTTGTTTTCATTTATTTGAGTTATTTAACGTGAACTTTTTGAGACGACTGACTATATCAACACACGACTTATAATCTAATTTAAATCTAGACAGACACGCCATCCATTCTCCGACGTTATTTATCACCGTGAAAGGGGAAACTCACATTTCACCAATGATGAGTTTTTATGCCATGCAGGGAATTGAACTCGGGAATCTCTGCTCAGTGGACAGGCACTTTACCGATTAAGCTAAGGGGTTGTACCAATTACTAATATATATATATATAACTCTTAAGGGAAAATTATGATGAGGGTGAAAGTTGTTATTGGTCTTTAAGATCGTCGAGGTGCTAGACGTGTATTTAACTTGGTCATCTTTGGTTTGAAGGTCCGGATTCATACTCTAACTGGATAGCCTAAGTCTAATTTTCAATATACGGTTTTAAATATAGTTTCCCTCACGATAATGAAAATAAATTTTATCCTAGTTCCCATCTACATATCAATATGTTTTATTCATTCTTAAATAAGTAGTGTGTTAAAACTACTGGTTGGGGTTGAAACAAAGTCTGCCAAATAATTATACCTAGTAAAACGTAAAATCTTAAAATTTGTTTAAATACAAACATTAGTTCCAGGTTGTGCAATACTAATCCCACTTATAGCTAAGTTTGCTCAGGGCTTGATGGTATGTCGATGCTGCCTGTAGCAGTCAAAAATTAGACGGTTTGGTGTTGGTGTTTCTATTAATTACTATAACATACTCATATAATTAATGAATTAGTGCTATTAATATTTTATCCAAGCCACATTTAGCATAATAAGCTATATACTTTTTCAGTTAATATTTTAAGTGTGTATTTTTTTGTGCTGGTAGCTATGGCGTTATAGCATGTTATGTGTTTTTGATTTTTTTTTATAATTAACTGTATATTGGGAGACATTTAGCTCGAGTATTAGTCCTAGATATGTGTTTATTAAAATGATTGTAATATTTGTTTATAAATTATAAGTATACAAACGTTTTTACATAACCTCTTCGAATAAAAAAAAATTAATAACACCTTCAACTTGAAAAGAATGTTCATGATTGTGCCAAGACTGTGTTAAAAACTAATGGTTATAGAATAGGTAATGCATCGAGCCCAATGAATTTTTTTTCCATGTCACTTATATCAATTCTGTATCACTTACCAATGTAGAAACTCCAAGTATACAGTTCCTCTTTCACATCAAATAAATGAAGGCGAGGAGATTTGCCAACAGAGGGAGAGCAAAGTTAAAGAAAAATCTTTATTTGATAGTATTTAGTTACAAGTAGTTTTGTGAGGAATTTTACTAAACTGACCCAGCCACAGGCTGTAAAACGTTGATGTGATCATTATGATGATGATGATAATGATTTCTGAGAACAGTATATATCGTTCCTTTCGTGTTCTTATCTTTTCTACAGTCTTATTAGTAGTTCCCTCCAAATATCTTATAGTCACTAGAGCCTTAAGATTTTTCTTTGTAGAAATTTCAATTTGGATTTCCAGTTAAATTATCTCCTTGGATTGTAAGTAGACATATTTCCTTGGTGATCAAGTTAGACCGAAAACAAGTTAACACAACATTTAAAATTTAAAATTCCTAGATAATAGCCGTGGTTAAGGACTTCGGTCTCACAATATTAAATATGTCAAAAAAATTCTCCATAAGTACTCGATCAATTGCTTAGAATTATAAATTCAAATCATATAAGATGTTATATTAAATGAAAAAAAAAATTGCGCTGCTGCCATATTGAAAAATAAAAACCGATTAAAAACCATGTGCATACGTTGTTTTGTCCGGACTCAAAGAATGCCTCTGCCACATTTCTTCAAGATTGGTTCACTAATTTGGTAGTTATAGCGAAAGAAAATCTGAACAGACATACAGACGAAATTACAAGTGGTTATGTTATCAGTGAAACTCGCCACGCTCGGCCAATAAAATATTATTAAATCCAAATCTGTAATTAAACATATAAATATGTTTTAATTGAATATAGTGAAACAATAAGTTCATAATTAATCAATTGTAATTATTACTTAGCTCACAAGTTTATATAGTAGAATCAAATCATCATCATCATCAACTGTTTCCTGCCTATGGCCGGGTTAGTTTAGTAAAATGCCTCCATCTTCCTCAATCCCTAGACAATACTTCGTATAATCAAAGAATGGCTGTTAAATATTATACATCCCTATAAAAACTTAATCTCGTATTCGATTTAAAACACTTTCATTATAAATATTTGGTTTGGATTCGGTTCGGAAATCGATTTAGTTAGATTAGAGACATTTTCATTTTAAAATATTTTATTTGGTTTCAGTTCGATACATTTTCTTTTTAAAATATTCGATTCGGATTCAGATCAAAACATTATAATTTTAAAATATTTTATTTGGATTCGGTATGAAATATTTTACTTTAAGAATATTCAATTTGGATTCGTTTCGAAAAAATTTCATTTTAAAATCTTCGATTGAAACATTTTCCTTTTAAAATATTCGAATTGATCTTGATTCAAAATATATTTTTTTAAACACTCGATTCAACTAGGTTAAAAATATTTCTATTTTAGAATATTCAATTCATTTTCTAATTAAGTTAATAATAAAATATCGATATATGATAAGAAATTAGACACTTTGATTACGTATAAACATAGTACAAATATATGATATTAATGCGCCTTTAAAAGTTAAACTAAATTTTCAAATTAGTATTAAGTGTAAAACGTTCGAAAAACCCTGCTCTAAAGCTAAATGGCATTATTTTATGAATCTCACATAAAACACAAATTACGTACTTAACCACCAATATTTAAATAGACTTGAAACAAAACATGCAATTGAAAAGTCCTGTTTTAACTTAATTCAGATAAAAGGTCACCGAGGTGGGTTGAAAAACCGAGAAGCTCAGGCTTAAAATGACACTTTTTTTCTTGTTCGGTCATATTTTAAAAGCCTCTTTTCTTCTCTCTTTTTCATTTTTGTCACATCAAGTGACAACGCGAGGAATCAAAACACTTCATCACCGCTGATGTTCCTTCAATTAATTTTAAGTGCGCTGGTTTAAGAGAATTTTTTGTTTTGTCTTTTTTGTTTCAAGCAGCAAAGTAAATATTTTCTCCTCTGGTGATGGATGGTTTAGTGAAAAGGGGTGAAGACACCATGCTATGTGGATTTAATGAAAAACTGTGCTATAAAACTGTAGAAACATTTTTGTCTCTTGTCAAAAACACCTCTAACTTGGTGAAAATTATCTTTAAAGTCACGAAATAAGTTTAAAATAATATACAATATTATTTAATGGTAGAAGATTTTTATTGCAAATATTAGTTGAAAGTACCTAATGTTAACCTATGTATAAATTATTTTCCTAGTAATATTATATTATTGATCAAAAAGTTACCAAACGCTTCTAATAAAATTTCTCTAAGGATTAATGTCTAATTGGCGTTTCGTTAGCTATTAAAGTCAACCGCGGTAGTCTTGGGGTAAAATGCTTGCCTCGTGAGCCTTTGTTTGTGGGTTCATTCCCAACCGGTGTAAACGGATTTTTCTTAAACGATAAAAGTCCGTAACACCACTTCCTTCGGAGGGGAAATAAAATGGTTACCTCATGTCGATTGTGGCATGTAAAATAGCCCTGAAAGGTATGTTAAAATACCCTTATTGGCAAAATTGGTAGGCCCTTTCGCTCCCACTCGTAGAAATTTTCCTGTCCTGATGTAAACAGTCGGTTCAGAAAGTGCTCTTTAAATACCTCAAATAAATAACTAATTGAAAGCAAAATATATTAATAACATTATGTTTGTTTTGCAATTGTGGCAATAAGTTATATTATCGGGCATTACATAATACATTAGTAAACAAAACGATGCACCGTACAGATTTTCTCTCTCTCTCTCTCTTTTCTCTTAAAATAGAAACATTTAATAAAAATTTTAAGATTTGTGAAACAAAATAATATACATTGTTGCAGAATCACTCCACCGGAGAGCATAGAAGATATATACAAGCTGTTACAGAAACATTGAGAAAAAAGAGGCTCTTTGTCCACAAAAGAGCATAAAAGTTCATTTATATTTTCAAAGACCTCCATTAAATCTATATATAATTAGCTAGATATTTATATATGTTTTAAATACTTAAATAGTGATAATATATTTCATATCTGAAAAAAGTTGTGGAGCTATGATCAAAATTGGGAACTTCTACTCAAAGTCATTTCTATATCAAAACGAGAGCTGTCATATTTTTTTAATGTTGAACAAGGCTTAGATACTAAATGTAATCAAAATCGTTAGAATAGAGTTAGAATATTCCTCATTTTTCCCCTCAATAAACAGCCTTTAATTTTAGAATTAGCTATCTAATTCCAAAAATGACCTAGAGAGACTTTATGAAAACCCTAGATATCAAGTTTTAGTCTGATCGGTAAATTAGTTGCTGCTCTATCTAGGCTGATATATATAGACAGACGACATCGCTAAAACTACTTTTTCAGTTTCATAGTACATTTATTTTGTCGAAATCTTGAGATTTTTTTTTACACCTATAAATTATATATATATCCTAGGACTTTAGAGAAAATCAAAAGACAACAAAATTACAACATAAGAACATTGAGAAAATGAGGTCTACTGTTAACTGTTTAGGCTTTTTCATTGCATTTATATTATGTTTTATTTTCAATTTTTAAATTGGGTGTTTGATTGTGTGTATTCAACATGAGTTTTCGTTAAAATGTTTGTAAATTTAAAGTTATTTTTGATAATTTTATAGGTAATTTTTTTTTTCGGTCATTTTTAGGTCATCTTTGTCCAAGCCTTGTTCATAAGTTGTTCCAAAGTGAAGGCATACATTGTAAGCTTGCTACCTTCCGGTATTAATGAATGATACTCATCATAAACACTTGACGCTAGTATCTATAGTATTACGACCTATGAAACCAAATAAAAGCATCCTCCTCTGCCATTGAGTGGCAGGACAGTAATACTATAATTTTCATCCAAACCTGCAAATACCCTCTCGTTCAAAATGTAAAATATTCCCCATACATGTTAAATCTGCTAATATCGTCAAGTGGAACAAATTTTACGAGGTAGAATAAGGAGAAGTGAAGGAATCCATGTTAAGTCAAAAGCGCTGTACTTTTCATCGTCCTCGCCTATTAAGAATATAATTAAAGAGCTCTTCTAGGTAAGTGGCGCCCGGCCGGGGAAGGGCTTTACTAGGCTCACATTTTAAGTATAGCTTTAATTGAACGACACGAATTTTAACCATCCAATAAATAGCTGAGGGGGTGAGTAACCATTCGTACACTCTGATCTTATATAATATTGATCATTTTAAAAGTAATATTAATACCTACCCTCTGCAGTGGCCGCATGGTCTAGGGCGCTACTTTTTGCAGTATTTTTTTCTTACTATTATTTAGCACCGCGTCTTACTACCCGTTCGGGTTATACGCTTTAAGTACTAATTACTCTAATGTATTAGGTATTGGGAAGGTTGAATTAGAGGAAGTGAACCCGCATTTGCGTGGAGGGATAGTGGAAAACCATTTAGGAAAAGCCCCCCCCGTTCACCCGACCGAGATTCGAACCTCGATCTCCCCTTCCTCAGCAGTCGAGCTCAATTTTTGCAGTAGATTAGACTGCTGATGAAGGGGAGATCGAGGTTCATTTCTCGGTCCGATGTATTGAGGTAGTTTTCCTAAATGGTTTTCCACTCTCCCTCCACGAAAATACAGGTACACATAATTTAAATATAACCTTCCTAATATCCGCTTTAGCAGCTGCATGTTCTAAAGTGTTACTCTCACAGTAGATTAGATTGCCTATGATTAGGAGATTGAGGTTCAAATCTCGGTCATGTGTATCGAGTTTATTTTTCCAAAATGATTTTCCCCTCTCCCTCTCCACGTAAATGTGGGTACACTTCCTCTAAATATAACCTTCTTATTCCTAAAACCATAAGCGTATAACCCGAACGGTTAGTAAGACACGGTGTTAAAATAATCTTCATAATCCTTAAAGCCCTCAGCGTAATTAGTACATTAGCGTATAGCCCTAACGGGTAGTAAAATGCGATGCTAAAAAAAAAATACCCACACAAGTGGTAAAAAGGTCTAAGACGTCAGGCTCACAAAATACTAAGATTTGTGCCAGCTACACTTGAAGTGGTGTGATACATGTATTGTGTAACTATTGTTTTCTCATACTCTTTTGATGCTAACGAGGGTGCATTTTCTTTAAGCGATCTTGTACTCACTGTTATTCCGTATATTAAGACTTTAATTTGGTAACATTGAAACCCACTTAGGTGATCACATGGTATATGGCGTTACTCTCGCGATATACTGGTCTGCCAGTGACTGGGAGATTGGGGGGTTGGAAGCACGGGTTCTGAGAATGTTTCTTCCTAAATGTTTTGCCCCTCTCCCTTAACGTAAATTCGGTGATATTCTTATAAATTATACCTTCCTGATCCCTACTCTATTAATTTAATAAATACATGAGTAAAACCCGAAAGGTTACCAGACGCGTTGTGAAAAAAAATGAGCTCATGAAGCAAAAATAATTGCGTACCTGTGCTCGTATCCTCATCAAATCTGTCAGTAATAGGAGTCGCGTTAGGTTAAGTCGTCCCTAAGGCAATTGGTGATGTATTGAAAGATAAAAGGCTACAACGTATTTGTGATGATTAAAGTGATTTATATTGATCCATAAGTAATACAACAGAGAATAAATATGATTTCCCTAGAGTGTAGTCTATATCAGTCCATGGCTTTCATTCAACGGCGTTGCTTATTTGGAGATTTCAAAGCTATTTTACGAAGCGGGTTGCATCTTAACTTGGCGCATTATCACATTTGGACGACAGTGAACAAACTAAAAGTAGATAGAATACAATTATAAGTTCACCCTGAGATGACTCGTGTCTGTGTGTTGATAACTCTTTACCTCTTCCTCTGACATTGTCTTGCTTTCTTTTTAATTTTACCTTTTTCTTGATTCCTATTTTAGGTATACATAGGCTACCACCGACTTTTTTAAGCTACATCCTGGCAGGAAGACTCCTACAGGCCATTTTCGTGACCAAGACAAATAGCCTAAGTTGGAGAGGATTTGTAAAAAAAAAATCGTTTACAAAAAATCTACTCAAATATAAAAAATAATGTTGTGACACTGTAGGAATTGTTTAAGAATGTATGAGCTTTGTTTCAACGTTATATCTTTAAAATTCGCTGAGTAAAACGTAAATTCATTAACATGGAAATTTCTATCTTAGCCGATCATGACGTCACAGATAGACAACGTCCTTAATGTGTTTTTTTTAACTAAATTGTTTTGAAATGTGTTTTGCAGTTGGTGATTGCTGGGTCTTAAATTGTTTTTCCTGAAAAATGTCATATTCTTTACATTTCGTAGAACTCTTTGCATACTAAAATATTAAATAGCTATACACTGTATTCAACAAAATAAGATATTGGTTTAAATGGTTACTATAGTCTTAGACTGGCCTGCTGAAGACGGGAAGATTGAGGTTTAAAACCAGGTCGGGTCTACTAACAATAGGTTTTTTAAATGATTTCCCACTCTCCTCCCACGCAGATGTGGATATAAAACCTCTAAAAGGCTTCCTTCCTTACCCCTACCCATTATAGTAGTTATCATATTTGCGTGTAACCTGAACGGGTGGTAAAACATGGTAATAAAATAATAAAAAGGTAATTATTCGTGAAGTTTAAATTAGTACATAGTAAGTATTTTTTGTATAGAATTATTAGATTAATAAATAAATAAATAAGCTAAATACACGATAAAATAAGATTTTTATTATTATTTTTACTCTGAAGATTTAGCAGGTTTATTTTTTACGTTGCTGTGGGTAGTATTAAAAACTTCTCTTACCATAAAAACTTTTCATATAAAAAAATAATAAACTATATTCCTTTCATACTTTGACAGTATTAACCGGATGGGATGAAACTTTGACCTTCACTCTTCGTCTTGACTCCTCGTTTTAATCACATGAATAGAGATTTGTCGAGAAGGAGAGGGGAAGATGGGAGGACTGAGAGCCAGTGAAATATTGGACGGGATGGAATAGGACGTGAAGGGGGTCGAAACCCTTGCCATGTTGGATAAAATGTTGGAAAGGGGTTGAATGGACCACTCCCCATCTTTACAATTGTGCTGGGGACCATGGGACCTCCTGGCCTCTAATAATCCGTTCATCAAAATTTAGTCTCGTGGTAGGAAGAGGGAGGAAGGTGGAGAAAAGGGTAGGGAAAAAAAGTGCCCTTAGGGCAGTCGAAATATTAGTATCCCTCCGAGTATTATGTAAAAAAAAAATTACTGCGACAGAAAAGTTAGAGGAGGTGGGGTGGACGAAAGAGGACGTCAAAAGATGGACGGGAAAGAGGAAAGCGGATAACTCCACAAAGGAATATAGAAGAGGGGGGGGCGAAGGATTATAAAGTGGGCTATATTCTACTAGAAAGGAAGAGTGAAATTAAAAGTCATCAAAAACAGGAAGGATATAATTAAGATGCGAAATAGTGTGTGCTTGCTTGGTATGAGATTATAAGAGAAACGAGGGTGGAGAAAAAATTGTAGGCATATAAAAAGCGTTATAGTGAAAAGATCAAAAGAAAATAACACAAGAATATGATGAGAAGAACGATGTGAATAAAAATCGAGAGAGCTTTGTTGAAAGGAAGTGTAAGAATCATAGATAAGAGGGATAAAAAAGGAGTTTGGAAATATATTAAGTTAAGGGTTTAAAATCATTCATAAAATGATGAGATAGTAATTTGTAAATTAAATAAGAAATATAATGTGCTAGAAATAAGGTGTTAAATATTAACTATGAATAGATAATATGGAGGACACTAAAGTAAATGGTATTAAATTGATTTTACTGACTCTTTGACGAGATCATAGTTAAAGGGAAGCCTCTTGTGCGGAAAAAATAGTTATAAAACAAATAGCTAGGTATATTTAAATTCTTGAAAACTAAATATTGTAGCTGTTGTAGAATATTTTGGGACAAAACACTTTAACAATAAATATAATTTTAATAATTTTTTCAAAAACGTTTCTGAATTGTAGTACAACTAAATCATATTTATTTGTCTAACCACCCGTCTATCCTATACGAAATCTTACACCAATGATCTAGAGAAAACTTTCATTTAGACGAAGAGTATCCGCATTTGATTACAGAAATAGTGATAAACCAAAGTATAAGCCCTCTCATATATCCGTCTGGGTTTCTAACCCCACCCTCACCATCACCGACCAATGATACAAGATTAGAATGACCCCTTAATCTACGTAACCACCATTGCAGGTTATTTGAAAATAAATATATAGATTACATGCTTCAGTGACCGCATGATCTAAGGCGTAATTCTCGTGTTGGACTAGACTGCCGATGTCAGGGAAATTTGGCGTTCAAATCTCAGGTGGATGTACTGAAAGTGGTTTTCACTAAATGGTTTTCCATTCTTACTCCACGCAAATACAGGTACACTTCCTCTAAATTAAACCTTAATCATCCCTAACTCATTTACGTAATTAGTACATATGCGTATAACCTGAACAGATAAGGTACTGAAAAAATACATTAATAATTAAAGAACCTCATTTTATTTTAATGCTTTTAATGAGTAGGCAAAAAATAGTGTGAGGTCAACGTATTCTTGTGTGTGTGTGTGTGTGTTTTTAACACCTTTGAGTGAATCAAGAGTTCTCGGCCAAGCTTCGAACACACATAATTATCAAAACTACTTTCTTTAAATTATATTTCTTATTTCTTTGCTCAACATCGTGTGGCTAAAGATAATCAGATTATAAAATTTAGTGATTTTGGACATATTTGGCTCTTGATATTTGTCAAATTTATAGGAAATGCAAATTAATAAACCAATAAACAAACCGTGTTTTTAAAGTAGATGCAAAGTAAGCTTACATTAAAATTAATAAATTATTTAAACCTGTAAATACACACAAAAAAAGAAGTGCTTCTTAAAGCACCCTTTATGTATTATATATTTTATTTCTATGACCAATATTAATAAACAATAATACTTGAACGATAATAAATTAGCACAAAACATAAACTTACGCAATAACAATAACTAAAACTATTAAAAGAAAACAAAATATTGATATGAAACTGTGATACAAATTTTTGAAAAAAAACCAAGCCATTTTATTTTCACGAAAACACGTTATATACTTTATTTTTACCGCTATCTTCCATTTTAGCTGGGTTAAAGATGTCAGCAAATTTTAAATTTGTTAATTTCTAGCATTTTTAAATTAAACAGTTAACAAAGCCATTATTGTAATAATTTATACTTATAGAAAGTAATGAATAATGTTCGAATAATAAGCCTTTTTTGTTTGTTTAGTTTTGATTTAATATTAAATTAATTAAATTATTTATGAAATAATTGTAATCTTTGGTACAATAAAAAATAAATCAAAGGGAATTTTTCTTAAAATATATGGATCATGTCTTTAAAAAAAGGTAAATATTAAAAGTATGTTGAGTTTGAATAAAATCGCGTGAAGTAATTATTATTGCTTATTTCAGATTAATATAATATTATTGATACATATTCAAATACTATTTACATTTAATTGGTATTACACCTCTACACTGAGCTTAATAAAAATGGTTTGGAATTGATCATTTATAAAATAAATCAATGACTACGTGGGATTCGTTTTTCAAGAATTGTTAAATTATTATCAATGTTTATGTTGATGTGCTACTTTTGAAATGCCAGTAGAAAATTTAAATTACTACACCCAACATACAAATGAACAAATCTAGCACCAAGTGTAGTACGTGCTTTTTTCTCATTTTATTTTATTAGAAAAATTTAAAATAAATTATTGTAAGTAAAACTATTACATTTTTGGGGGGTAATATATTTTCAGCCACTTCAATAGCAGGATAGTCTAAAGAATCACTCTCCTATTGTATTGGCCTGCTGATGACGGGGAGATCGGGATTCGAATCCTGGTCAGGTGTACTGAGGGTGGTTTTTCCATTATGGTTTACCACCCTTCTTCCCCGCCACTTCAGTTATATTATCCTTTAATAGCTTCCTCCCTCATCCCTACCCCATTAGAGTAATTATTATATTAGCATATAGCCTGAACAGATAGTAAGACGTGGTGATATAAATATGACACATATTTATATATATACATATCTATATATATTTATATATGTATACATATTTATATATATACATATTTATATATATTTATATATATTTATATATATACATATTTATATATATATTATATTTAATAGATATAAATCTATTAATATATTTATTAAATATATTAATATATTTTTATCATTAAGTAAAGATAAAAAAATATATATATATATATAGGTCTGTGTGTGTGTTTGATCCCTCTTTCATTTTAAAAGTAAGTTAAGGAAGGTGAGGAAAGATTTGTATATAAATGTCAAAATTTAAAAGTGCTTAGACAAATATTTAATTTGTTTATTTTAAATAAGTAAAATACATTAAACTGTTGTTAGGTTTAAAAAATTTAATCGAAATAAATTTCACCTTACCCACCCTTCGTAGAGGAATGAACTTAGATAACCTTTAGTTGTTTTTCATAGCGAGCGGAAACAGGGATGTGGAAGGATTTATATAAATGTTGAAATTTAAAAGCTTCTAAACAAATAATTGTTCCGTAAAATGGTTTCACTTGGTTTTATTTTGAGTACAAATATAGAACTTTGTTGGTCTCCCATTCCATCATATATCGTACGTAACCAGTCCTGTGTTCAATTTAAAGTAGAACTTTAGCTCACAAACACAATGGCCCTTTTACCAACAAAAAGGGCTTCGCTAAATGGTAAATTATACTTCAAAGGAAAGCGATTCATAGGCTTCACAACGTCTCATCTTTTCCAACTCTGTTTATCATGGTGAAACACCCACTCAATTTATTTGTAGAAGGTCAAAGGTTACGTTTGTAGGGGGATGCCAATACTATAGTTAGCGTCTAATATGTATTTATGAAGAGTTGCCTTCAATGGATAGCCTCAAACGATCTAGTCAATACATTAAATAATTTTGCAGTAGAAGTTTAGTTATTAAATTATTATTTAAGTGCATAATATAATTAGAGGATAGACCAACTCAACAATAATCATATAATAATGTATTGGAATCTCATTGAAGGGTTTTATTCTTCTCTCTATTCAATTAAACAATGATTTAATTATATATAGTGACCTGGCGGCCTAGGGGTAAGGTGTCAGACTTCTGTGCTGGCGGCCGGGGTTCAATCCCAGGTCCCGGCACAGATTTATCTGATTACCAAACCCTTCCTTCACCTCTGACAAGACATCTTGTGAATGTGGGGAATGCCAGGCCTCCACCGTGGTTCAGATTCCACGTTAAACTGTAGGTCCTTCATTTCATCTCACAATCACCCTACCATTACACATTAGCGTAAGTGCGTACAACCCGAACGGGTAGTAAGACGTGGTGCTAATAATAATAATAATGATAATAATTATATATAGACAAAAAGTTTGGGTGTATGTGTTTTTACAAAAAGTATATGAACCTCTCTTAATAAGATTAAAAGGTGAGATTTGTCAGACAGTTAACCAAATAGGTCTGAAGATTTAAAGTTTAAAAATAGGGGTAAGATAAATTTGGAGGAAGGATATTGGAGTCACGATGGTCCTTTTAGATTTCCATAACTAACAAAAAAAAATATTGGTGCAGTAGAAAATTTGAATGCTAAAATAATGGTTACCATGCATGTTTAAAAAAAATTAATTTCAAAATTATTGTCCCTGAAACGAGGGTGCTATGAATATTTTAAATTGATTCATAAAGTGTATTTATTAGTGTGGTAAGGAATTGAAATTGTTCATTGAGGTAGATAGTCAGATAATCAGGAGTTTTTTTTTATTCAAAATTTCTGGAAAATGAAAACTTTTTGAGTAAAAACACAGCTCGTTTAAAATGATTAACCAAACTTTTTTTCCGCGCACCTTAATAAGCTTTTGTATTTACCACATATTTATACTAAATATGTCAAGATTAGAAAAGTCTAGTTTAGAGGCACTGTACCCTTCGTCTACTTACTAAGGTATCAAGAAAATATTGCATTATTCCATATGGTACAGCGTGGCGATTTTCAAACTTTTTTTAAAACTCACGGCACACTGAAAATAGTCAAGGCACTCCATCGATTTTTTTTAAGAAGAGATTTTAAAATTTTAAATAATAATATTACGATTGTGTCTAAAAGTTCAATAGTTAAAAGGTAGTAAAGGTAGTTGAGTGGGTTCAAAATATACCAAAAGATGACACAAAAATGTGATGTTGCTTTTAAGATAAAGAATAATAAGACTGGATACCCGTGCTCGTAGGTAAACTGGCTTAACTTGTGAATACTTAGACCATCCTAGTTGACTGATTGCTACGTGGTACTCCTACCGAACTTGATCCTGGGACCCTGGTCTCCGATGATGCTCGCCAAGTACCAGTACTATGGATGACCCAAAGATGTCATTTGTGTCAGTGTGACCGCCAGCGAAATAGATTGGAATTGTGACGCCCCGTTACCAAAAAGTCAAGGTCTTTTATACCACGATATGGTCCCTTTTCAGCCTCACTAGGTTACACATTGTTATGATCTGTCAGCGCTCTGTGATAACCTCCAGGGTATGTTAATTCATACATGCTAAGCCAGCAATTATATCACATATGTCCAATCGAGTTATGTAAGTAAAAACAAATATTTAAATATTGATTGCTGATTGTGACATTACTCAACTTTTTTTTCTCTTATTTTTGACCTTCCCCCAATATCTCATGGACCACATGCTGACCCTTTGCGGCACACTGGTCAATAAACGCTGGTCTACCTTATAAGGCGGGCCTGTTGGGTTAGGGGACGCTATAAAAGTTGAATGTGTTTGCAGTTTTTAAAGCAAAATATGTTTGTATCTAAAATAAATAAAATATCGCTCCAGTAGAAATATAAAGATTGATTTTCTTCACATTATGGCCTCAGCAGTTGTAGAATATCTGGCAAGGGTTTCTTTGATTATAATTAAAAACTTTTTCCCCTTATTTATAAAGTTTAACATCAAATGCCGCTATGCTCATGGAAGATATTCAACAACTGTTTATACCACTATGTGAAGAGAATTAAACTAAATGTTTCCATTTAAGAAATATTTGATTTATTTTGATGTAAAAACATTGCCATTTTCTCATGTTTCCTACACTCCCAGTTTAGGATGTTTGTAGTGTAATCCGTCAAGGTAAGACTGCTACCTTTCAGAGTAAATTGCATGTACACTACCTTAATTCCCTCACTGGTGTGATCCATGACAGATGTTGATGAAACCAAACGTAAAAGAACCAAAAACCTTAAAAAAATAAAGATGAAATACTGACCCGAAAGAACTTGTATGGGGGGGGGGGGTCCTATTTTTGGCAAAGGGAACGCCCCAGTCCCGCGAGTGGTCTGAAGAGCCACTGAATGCTGCCTGTAAGTGGTTCTTGATGAAGACGAGGGTGGTAGAGGAGGTTGGGGTGAAGTCCAACCTAGCAGAAGACTTCTTCTGACTCCCAGACAACCTGTCTAATGGAGAATCGATACGACACTTAGTAGAGCCACTTAACACTTTTCGTCCTCTCTTCTGTCTTTTGCCATATCTCCGACATCCATTCTTTCCACACTCGTATTTTATAGTGCTATTCATTCCCACCCCCATCCCTTTTTTTTCCCCCTCGGTGTTCTTTTCCCTCTTAGGTAGGAAGGGCTATTCGGTATCTGTTGGCTACATTGGAAATGTATTTCTGGGACTTGGCTTATTTTAGTGGGGAGATGGTATAAATCTGTTTTATCCATTATATTGACTTCAAGGGTGATTAACAAAGACAAATATTTGTTATATTTTCTGTAGCTCACAATTTTTTCCTTAAAATAGATCTGAAATTCCCTAATAATAATAATAATAATAATAATAATCCAATCAAAAAAAACACCACAAAGTGTTCTCTTTCGTCCAATTGGGTTGTCGTTGTCAAACACTTATTTAAAGACATAATTAGAAATCAGAATTATTTTTCTATTTAATTTTTGATCTCTATAAATTATTTCGCTGGTAAAGCTAAGACCAATCATGAAATTAAAAATAAGGAAAAAAACCTCATGTGAAACAGGGCAGGAATTAAACCCAATCTTGACTTTACTGGTATGACTTGAAATTGACAGTTGAGCTCGTTGTTACTGGGATAATCCTACTGCCCTCCTTTCCCCCTTCTCCCATTCCACCACCCCACTATAAATTTGGCTTATACGATTAATAAATGCCCCAGTTGTTCACGATTACTTAAAAATTAGATCGTTTTTTCTAGTTTATACTAAAATATCCAATTATAATCATACTACTCTAGTTTGTTTCAGAATTAAATAGGCCTAATAGAATATAGCTGCTCTAAATAAATTGTGAATAGTATATTGTTCTCTGCCTTATTTTTAAAGTAATACCATCAGAAAACCGAATATTGAATACTTGTAGACCATGGATGATTTTGGTCAGTAAAATATTAAATAAATAATTACGAAAAATTTGTTGAATTCTCAAATTCTTATCTTAATTTTATTAATATATCCCACATTTTGAATCAGAAGCTTGGAAGAATATAAGCATAGGAGGCTAACTTTTCCACATTGATACTTTTTTCTTAGGTTCTGATTTATTCACACTCATTTTCAGATAATATAGAAAGCAGAAATTAAATATAAACAATATATATATATATTCTCATTCAATAAAGTGGTATATTATTGATATTTGATCTAATTGATAGAGTTTGCTATATTTGGGTCAAGTCAATAGTAATCTTTTTAACTCTAAGAATAATTCAGAATACAATTATTCATTTTTTTAATCTTTGGTTTGAAATGTTTTCTAATGCTTTAATTTTCAATAAACTTAAAGATTATAAGATTTAAAAGATATATTCCTGATAAATATACATATACAATATGTGTATATACAGTGTATATGCAAATATATAAATATAACTTATATGTATGCATTATTCTAAAGACGAAAAAGATATATGGATGACCTCGGTGGTCTTGGGGTATTGCTCGCTTCAGAATTCGATGTTCATTGGTTCGAACCCAGCTGGGGTTGACGGAGTTTTCTTTAGTGATAAAAATCCGTAGAACAACTTCTTTTGAAAGGGAAGTAAATCCGTCAGTCCCATGTTGATTGTAGCAAGTAAAATTACCCTGTACGGTATGTAAAAATCGGTCTAGAAAGTGCATGTTAAATATCTCAAATAGAGAGTTATATAAATTGCCTTTAAATATAATTTCATTAAAAAAACTTAAGAAAAGAAAACTATTTCCTTTTTTTTAAATCACCAATGTCACCAATCGTTCTTTAAAACTAATGGAGGGTGTGAGAAAATAGCTATCTTCTTTCTTATTTTCCACCCAAGGCTAACAAGTGGTGTGAATAGAGCTCTGTTCGTCTCTTAAGGCTGCGGTCGCTGACAAAGGAGTTGTCTATTCACCCAGTAGATGGCTGTCGCAGACGTCACTCCGCACTTGTGTGTGGGTGTGTGTGTGTGTGGGTGTGTGTGTGTGTTCCATTACTGTCACGTGCTTTCTCTCTTCACTTCGTCTCTTCTTTCCGGACTTTTTTTTATAGCTATAGGTCTAGTCACCACGCTGGAGGATGATAGTTGATTCTTTCTATTTTCAACGTGTCCCCAGCGTATATAAAGTCTACAGCTCTTCCTAGTACCTTCCATTTTGTCTTTATTACTCTTTCTTTTCTCCCTAAAGGGTAAATTTATAAGAAATTCAATCTACTATTTGTGATTTCTTAAATTCTTTAATATATAGTTATTTTTAAATAGTATATGTAATGACTCCCCCTTCCTCCAACTATCCATAAATTATGGCATAGGACAGGACTCATTTTTATTCGTTCTGGAATAGTTGTCTACTAACAAATCATACATACAATAAATTCATATATATATATATATATATATGTATATATACACAACAAATTAAATCAAATTAAATCAAATTTATGTTTTTGCTAATTATTGCTGATAAGGCCAGACATTATAAATACAGTTGTATTTAGATTTTAAGTAACTAATTTTATTTTATTCACACGGTGACCTTAACATTTATTGAATATCCTCATTTAAAAAATTGTTTCTAGATAATACCGCCATGCTCATGATAGATATTCAACACTGGTAACACTACTAAGATATTTTTTTTTAAATATTCATTCAGATATCTACAATGTATCATTATTGCCTACTCTTTTGTGTCCGACTACCACGTCCATTCATAATTTACACGTGTAAAATAAACATGTTCCACAGGTTTGGGCATTACGTTCCAAAAATTCGTTTAGTCCATCATGGTAATGTAACGGAGGGGCGAGTATTTCAATTACCCTAACGTATGCCCTTCTCTCTCCCATACCCAACTTAACTTCATTTTTTATAATAGGAAATGTCCTTCTCGTCATTCTTCAAACATTTACAGAAGCCAAAAGGCTGCGCCCACTTCAGTTCGCTGTTTGTACTCAACCCCTTTCTATTACAAAGTTCCCTCCGTGAGCTTTACTTTATAATTGAGAGACATTGGTTTATGCGTGGGAGCACGGTGGGTCTCTCCAGGAGGGAGGGGGGGGAGGGAAGGACGTGACTATAAGACATCCAGAAGTGTCACGCGGACACACGGAAATCTGGGGCTTTGTTCCTCGATTAGTTTAAAGTCCACTATGGTTCAACCCTGTCACGTGACTCCACGACTTGATTGTGATGTAATTAGCTAATTAGAGGAAACGGGGGTGGGTGGAAAGGAGGCTTGGCGTAGATGCCTTGAGGCACCCTTTTCCTTACCATAACACTCCTCACAGTCTCTTCGCTCGGTCCTGTTCTTGCAGATGAGCGTGCGGGTATAGCCGCGTTTTGGCTAACCTAGCTTTGTCCGGGATGTTGCCGGAGATTTGGAGGGTTTTGGGGCGTGAGAAGGGAGAGGACACTTCACAAACCAAATACATCCCTCCACCCCAGTGGGAAGAGGAGAAATCTATGTCTGGAAGGATTATGAGTTCCTCGGCAGCTACGCGATGGCAAATAATATTAACGATATGCAAATTCATAATATTTCAACTTTGGAATATACAGTCCAACTGTCTTCTCTGCTTTTATTTCTGCTGCCCGCTTTATTCTACAACTTTTCTCATTTATCTCCAACATTTAATAAATTCTGTTTTGGTATAAAAAATGTTAAACGAGTTTCTTTATCGGGCATGTCTAAACTTAAAATGTAGAAAGAAGCCTGCATATTTTTGGTGAATTTTAACTTCCTCATCTTTACCCCATTAATTTAGTTAAATTCCTAAAGTCTAGATGGGTAGTAAGACATTGTGCAAAAAAAGTGTCTTAAAATATATAGTTAACCATCTAAAATTATATATCCAAACAATAATGTGCTATAATACGTAGCAAACCCATTTCGGTGGTCAAATAGTCTAAGGCATCAGTCTCGCAATAGACTGGGCTCCTGATTATGAGATCCTAATCCCCTTCGGGTGTACTGAGGGTGCTTTAAACTTTTTTTTTTTTTAGAGCTGCGTCTTACTAACCGTTCAGATTATACGCATATATATAAATCATGTTAACTTTTAGGGTTGAGGAAGGTTGAATTTTTGTATTTGAGTGGAGGTAGAGTGGAAAACAATTCAGGAAAAAGCACCCTCTCTTCACCCGACCAGGATTCGAACCCCGATATCCTCGTCATCTTAAGTCCAGTCTATTGTGATAGTTGTAGCCTTAGATTCTAGTTTGATCCAATGTGTACCTAAAATAAACTGTTTGTTCAAACCATAAACTTTATTTTACAGTGTAGGCCTACTTATGAGATTAAGGGGCCTGTTAGGTTAATTTAATTTTTAGCAACTTTATAAGAGATTTTTAAAACTTATATTATGACCAAATCTTCATAAATGTTGAACTTTTGTAAATTTTATCTAATTCGGTGGATATCAGTGGACGCACACGGAATAACTGTAGGGACGGGTCCTGACATTTTTTAAATCATCAAAACCTTGGTATCCTTAAAGATATTCGAAATAGTAGGATTTGAAAAAAATTAAGATTCAAAATTTATAAAAACGATATTTTTTTAAATTTCAAACCCTTATTATTTTTAATCTTATTATGATCCTTTTAGGGGCTTGACTCAACATAATTACTATAGGAAAAACCCAACAGCCTGATCTCAGACCAATAATTTAACACATAGCTGATTGTGAATTAATTAGTACTAAAGAGTTTATGTGAACAAAATCGAGATTGAAGGAAAATGTTATGTATTTGTAAATGTAAGCTCTGTTTCTAATCATGATTTCTAAAATCAAAATTTGGCCTCGAGGTTTAGTATTTGTAGGTTTAATGAAATTTCAGATTCTATAAATAAATGTACTCTACAAATTTCCAGAAAAAAAAAGTCAATAAAATTAATTTACCGTCCGAGGAAGGAGGTTTTCTTAGAAATTATGATGATGGTTGAAATAATAATAATAATAATGATGATGGGTGTAAAATAAGTTTGTAATTAGGGGTTGGGAGGGTTTGAAAATTCTTGTGAATTCCCTCTAATGTATTATTAGTATTGGAAATTGAAGTTATTATTATTGAATAACGTAGAACGCTAGAAATACTATTCTATTATTAAAACACAACTAAGAATTGTTAATATATTTAAGTTTACGGGATAGTCCTAACATGACACACTAAATCCTGATTTTTATAGGAATCCCACTTTTTACTACAAACATTGATTGAAAGTCACTAAAATTTGGCATTCTAGAAATACTTCTTATTTATTTGTTAATTATAAATTTTATTAAAGTTACTAAATGCTTCTAATAATTCTTCTTGTATACTTTCTCGATATAAAACTATGAATTAAACGGGTTAGGAAATAAAATATAACTATGGTAAGGGTTTTTTCCAGCTATTGTGGCAACATAAGCTTCCAGTTTTCAAAAAACAGAATTTCTATGAAAATCATACTGTAGCTACTATTATGTGTTATGGCAATTATTCGTGGAAATGCAGTCGCAAACAAAATAATCACGTTACTACTGTGCAGATTTTAGTTAATTTGTTATCATCTACACCTTTAAATTATAATGTATCAATATTACAATCATTTAATAAAAATAAAAGATGTTTCAGTTATAAGTTTAAAATTTAATTAAATATTCCTGAGAGCTGTTTTTAGTAGTTGAAGCATTCATACAACTTTGGAATTTAAATTTGTTTTTAATGTGACTGTCGGTTAGATACGAGTGAGTTTTAATTGCTACTTGTTTACAATTATTTTGTAGTTGAATAATTTTAAGTATTGAGCTCTCATATACTATAATCAAATGTTATCTGATATTTGGAGAAACTTGAGAACTGATATTATTTTAATTAACATAAAATAATGACCCAAAATTACCTAGCATAAATTATTTTCAAATACAAAAAAAGTGAGGGGCTACACCATAAAATAAAATCAACTAGAAATTGACAATATATTCATTTTTTAATTAGAGTATTTAATATGCATTTTATAATCACTCAAAACTAAATCAGCATGTGACTTACAAACTTAATTAACCAATAACTTATAACTCGAACTGGTAGTAAGGTGGGGTGCTAAATAAATAAATAAAAAATTTAATTAACTAACATAATACTATTCGCCTAAATATTTACTGAGTCGATGGAAGTACTAACTAGTATACAAATTTAAATCCAGTCAAATTTTTATAGAAAGAGCCTTATCTGACAGCTTGAAAACCTAATAGATCACCTTTTACCTAATCATAAGTCAAGCCATGTGATATCTGAAGCTGTCATTTCTGATGGATATTATCAATAACTTTAAAGTAATAGTAATAATATAATTAAATGTAATCACTGTAGGAAACAAAATAATTAGGCCTACTTTTAAAAAATTTCCTCTTATAAAATTTGACTATAGCATTATAATTACCTCCTGGAATAAAACAAGTCTACTATGGATGGTTTCTAGAACTTAAAAACTTAGATATGGGCACCAAATAAATATATAGTTTGGTGACATACATTATGTCTGAGTTAGATTGTATAAGATCTAGATGCTTAATTACCTGATACTTTTAAAAGATAAATGTTAAATTATTACATTTTGGGATGTGTCATTTTTTCTATTACTCAAAGACGATTGTGAAAAACAAAAAAAAACAAAAATTTAAAAAACCTATCCAAAAAAATTCTCAGAAAATTTGTCTAATTACAACTGACGAGTGTAGGCTACTACAGGTTGATCCAAAAGTCACGCAACCTTGTTTTCCCAAGGATATTTCTCACAGAAGAACATGTAAAATGAACATGTTGTTTATATTTATGGCAACACTGAAAGTTGGCCGGGTGCTGTACAGGCAGCGTGTTTGAAAAGTACATATATTCAATACAAACTAATTATCTGGGGTTGATTTTAACAAGTAATGTTTCCATATTTTCAGTAAAATACTGGTGTAAGATAAGGTAAGATGCTGAAAGTCAAAACACAATCCTCAGGCATAGCATTCCATGCAAACATAAATATGACCCTGCTGAGCTTCGCGCCAATGAGTCCTACTGATGACAGTTCTCTTAGAAAAGCAAAGCACATCTGTTTGAAATCCATCCTAGGAGCCTCTCACCAGTTGTTAGCCATTATTATTGTGTTATGGGTTACGGTCATTATTTTGTAGTGGGCCTACTGAGTGCTAAGACTGTTTGGTGGTTTAATCTTCATTTTTATCAAACGTTTGATCATGTTATATTTTAATTTTTCCTTATATTTTTAGCTACAATATATTTTACTTTAAATGTGATAATAATGTTATATATTATTTATTATTTATTATTGATTCATAGGGTTTTATGTTATTTTTCAAAATTATTTATCATGGAAACGGTAACGAGAAAAAATTCAAAGCATAGGTATACTCAGAAGCAAAGAAAGTCAAATATCAATGAACGTTTTCAATTATGTTACTAATACAGTGAATGTCACCAAAGCAGTTAGGGTAACATGTAAAGCCACGAAATGTTGCGAAAGAAATATTCACGCATTAAGAGAGGACCAAAAAGATGTTTTTTGTGGACTCCTTCGAAAAGAAAACAAAAGAGAAGAGGGAAACAAAAAAAATTCAAGAACGAACACATACGACGGTATCATACAAAGTGGTGTTCGTCGTATTGCCCATTCTTTGTTGTTCGACAACTTGCCCCCTAATTTAAGTATTATCTAAGCATGGGTAAACGCAGACGACATACTGCCAAATTTTTCACGAACTAGCTTGTACAGATTTCTGCAAGAAATGTGTTTTAATTACGAACGGAGGGGTAACGAGTGCTTTAATTGAAAGGGATGACGTTTATTAGGTGGCGTCATAAGTATTTGAAGGCTATTAAGATGCGGCAGAAGGGAGTACAGGTATTTTTCAATTTGTATAGAATATAAATTTGTTGGCAAAAATGAATCAAATATTTCTCTAGTAGCAACATAGAGTTTAGTTTTCTGCACATGCTAATACCAACTGATCTTGAATATCTGTCAAGGGTGTCCTGAAATGTTGTCCAAACATTTCTCTTTATTTAAAATGTTTTGACAACATTCTAGTACACCCTTGCCAGATATTCGATATCTGTTGATATTAGCATGTGCAGAAAACTAAGCTATACATTGCTACTGGAGAAATATTTGATTTATTTTGGGAAAAAAAATAAAATGCTATAAAAATGTAAAATTACTCGTGCGCCCTTCTGCCACACCTTAAGAAGTTCAGAGCAGAAGGTAGACCTCTTATTTATACAGATGAATCATGGGTAAATGTTGGACAAAGCGTTTTCAAGGAGTGGAAAGACACCATTCAGAGTTCTCGGTAAGCATTTCTTCAGGGGTTAAGCACGCAACTGAAGCCACCACGGGCTCGTGGACCACGCTTTGCGATGGTTCACGCTTGAAATGAATGGCATTGGCTTTGTTGAAGGTACTGAGCTCACGTTTTTATGCAAGAAACACACAGCAGATTCCCGTCACGAAATGGATGGTGACGTTTATGAAAAGTGGTTTTTAGAACAATTGACTCCATAATACACCCGAAGGGGTTGTTACCGTAATCGATAATGCAACCTATCACAGCAGAAGGTGTGAAGTGATACCGACCACATCATGGCGTAAATCTCAAATAGCTGAGTGGCTTATCCAAAATAACATTGATGTTGATGACGAAATGTTGAAACGGGAAATGCTGTATTTGGTTTTACAACACAAACACAAATTTGAAAAATACAAGGTGGATGAGATGGCGAAGATGGTGGGTCGACAAGTCACTCGTTTGCATTCACATAATTGTGAACCCAACTCTATATAGATTGTGTGGGCTCAAGTAAAAACATTTATTAAAATGAACAATGCTAGTTTTAAGGTTAAAGATATTAGGTATTTAATAGCTGCCACATATGAAAAGGTCTCTGTAGATAACTGGTTCAATTCACGCAAAAAAAAAATTTTTAAATGGCATGTTTTAAGCAGACGAGCCGGAAGATGACGAGGAGCAATTTTTAATCATAGTAACTTCATTATATTCATCGTCCTCTGTGTCACCATCTTTTAAAGGATTCAATCTCCAACCTATCCATCATCGGTGACAATGTACGGTGTATATTAAAAGTGGTATTAATATGATAATAAACAATTCTTGAAAACCCTAACTTCAAATTGATTGCCATAGCTTGTATAAAGTTTGTATAATTTGCTAAGTTTGAATGTAAAAGTTGTCCAGCTGTTTCGAGCGAGTGAGATCTGGCAACTGCGCGCTACATAAGACCTGTATTGCAGAGTAAGAGTGGGACGGACTATAGGTGACTTTCTTTCACACAATAGGACTACCTATCCTTGATGCAATAGTGTGCTGGTACATCTATTTTTAAAACACCACCCTTTTATCTTAAGTTGTGTAGTTTAATTCATTAATATCAAGCACATTAACATTAAATCATACTAACAACAAAAATTGGCGTTGTTGTTTATTTAGGTGGCGTTTATCTGGCGGCGCAGGAAATCATGACGCAGTTCCTCCTTCTTCCTGGTACACTAATGTCAGCGTATTATTGTTACGCAGGTTTCCTGAGGACTCGGCCTGGTCCGGACCGGCCTGACGGCTCCGGAGGAAACCTGGCGGTGCGGGACATCGTGGCGGCGCTCCATTGGGTGCGGCTCAACGTGCCGGCGTTTGGTGGCGACCCGGGACGCGTCACGGTGCTGGGCCACGACACCGGTGCTGCTCTTGTAAATCTGTTGCTGCTGCACGGCGGCGCCAAGGGTACATGCAAAACTACCTCCTCCTGGCTTGCTCTAGTCTCCTGATCCTTACAACAAATGGGTTTGGCGGTCGCTGGAATCGGGCTATCTAACGGATAGTATTTGATATTTTGTTAATTATTTAATTTGTTTTGTTACTTATTTATTTAATTATTATCTCGTTATAATATTGTTTATTAATATTAAAAAGATTATTCTACATTTATTTGATAATTTTGCATACATATTTGTTTATTAATTATTTCATTTAATAAATTCGTTTATCTATTTGTACATTTATTGATATATTGATTTATTTTGTCCCTAATTGTTTTATAATTATTGTACAAATAATGGACAAAACTTTTATTTTTCATTTTCATGTTTAGACCAAGAGCTTAACTCAGTTGTAAGTTCGTACATCTCTCCACTGAGCTAAGAGTTAGAACAGTGTTTCTTAAAGGGGGGGTTCGCGGTGGCCTATCAAGTGGTCAGCAGGATCCCAGAAAGTTTAGTAATAGCGACTAATAAATTATTTTTGATCACATATAATACAAATATTTAAATTCTAAAGATTAAATATGAAATATCCCTACTATGATATATTTCTTTCCTTGGTGGACACATTTCATCTAGAAAAAGAAGATTGTATTATTCTAAAGTCAACAAATCTGAAAAATATTTATCAATAATTATGAGGTTCAAACCGTTAAAAATAACAAACAATAACTTACTAATTCAATGTAATTATATGATTTTTTTGCATCATTTAATTTTCTAAGTAATTCTGTTCCGGCAAATGTTTCCATTCCAGCCCCACCCCACTCCCTCTTTTCACTTCTCCGCCCCCCCCCCCTTCTCCTTAATCC
>CABEEJ010001225.1:95676-108486 GCA_901482245.1 Timema douglasi
CCCCACTCCCCCTTTTCACTTCTCCCCCCCCCCCCCCCTTCTCCTTAATCCTAGGGCCCCAGTGGTCCCCTATGCGCATAACGTCCATTTGACGGTCCTCTACCACCAAAACTTTGAAAAACACTAAGCTAAGGGTTTAATTCCCGGAACTATCGAAACTTTATCTTTGGTAAAATTTGGGTGTTTCCTCTCACAGCTTCATTTTGTTGTGAACGTCAATTCACGTGATTTGCGGATGTCACTTATAGTAAAAAGTATTGATACATATAAATTATTACAACTTATAGATCATTGTACAGTAATTTTTTTAACACCGCATCTTACTACCTATTCCAATTTTACGCTTATGTACTAAATACTATAATGTGTT
Source organism: Timema douglasi (assembly GCA_901482245.1). Lineage (NCBI taxonomy): Eukaryota > Metazoa > Arthropoda > Insecta > Phasmatodea > Timematidae > Timema > Timema douglasi. The sequence continues at coordinate 96,047 of CABEEJ010001225.1, forward strand.
AGGAATTAGGAAGGTTGAATTTAGAGGAAGTGTACTGACATTTTAGTGGGGGGAGCGTGGAAAACCGTTTAGGAAAAAAACCCTCAATACTCCCGGCCAGGATTGAACCCTGATCTTATCATTATTGGCAGTCTAGTCTAATATGATAGTGACGCCTTATGCCATGCAGCCAACGAACAGGGTTAGGCTATAGTAAAAAAAAATCATGATACTGAACGCAATTTTTTTTTAAATGTGTGTTTACCAAAAACATTTCTTCCTCTAAGAATCATCTGAACATTTTTAATGTTTTATGTTCACATCTGTTTGTTGTTTTGAACCAGGTCTGTTCCATCGCGTGGTGCTCCTGAGTGGTTCGGTGCTAAGCCCGTGGGCCGTCGTTCAACAGCCGGACTCCCTCCGCACCCTCGTCGCCGAATACACTGAATGCACGCCCCTCGACGAGCGGGAAGACATCGCCCCCTGCCTGAGGACGAAACCTCTGCACACCTTGCTAGACTTCCGACACGACCCTCCCCGTTTCCTCCCGCGCTTCGGTCCATCCCTCCCAGCGGAACCCGCCCACTCCATGGAGCACGCCAACGAGGCGTTCATCTCCTGCGAGCTGATGCTGGGGGCGACGACCGCCGAGAGCTACCTTAGACTTCAACGCCGCCGATATCCAGTACGGTTTCGAGGAGGACCAGAGGAACAGGGTGCTGAGGACGTACGTGAGGAATGCCTACGTCTACCACCTGAACGAGATATTCTCGACGGTTAGGAACGAGTACACGGACTGGGACAAACCGATTCAGCACCCGATCAATATCCGGGACTCTACGATGGAGGCCTTGAGCGACGGTCACACGGTGTCTCCTCTGGTGAGGGTGGGGTACCTCCACGCGAGAAGGGGCGCCAAGACGTTCTTCTTCCACTTTGGATACCAGACCAAGGAGAGCGACTACCCACAGGTAGACTCATCCGATGTACTGTATGATTCATCCGGGAAGAGATTTTCTTACCCGTTTCGGTGATCGTTAGGCCCTGGGCAAATATTTTGGTATTGAGAATCTAAATATAAGAATGGGCTGCCAAAAAAATACGATGTTTTCGGTAGACACAATTTAGTATATAAAAAGATAAAATTATATATAAAACATAAAAAAATAATATACGCTTTAGAAATTTGAAATTTATGATTTATCGGTTTTTAAAAGTGGAAAATAATAATTAATAAAGAATATATATGGAATTCGGTATGTTAAAGAATGTTTATAAAAGGTTTTTATAAACTTTTTCAACTTACTAAATTCAATAAATAGTTTTAATATACCTTAGATCCATTATCGTTAACAGCCTGTGGCCTAGGACAGTTTTTTATTCAATCCATATATTTTCCATGGGCCTATCGTAGCTTCACATTCCTTATAAGACAGGTACAGTACAACATCCAGACCCCAGCCATTAATTTATAAATGTGAAAGCGTAATCCCACATTTCAGCCATACCGGGAATTGGCACAGGGACCCTTATCTCAGTAGACAGACACAATACTGATTGAGCTAAGGCGTCGGATCTATGTATTATTTAATAACTATTGTTTTCATTTTTTTATAAACCAATAAATCATCAATTTCTATTTTTTTAAATGTTATTTTATATAAAGCTCTTTTTTACAAATTAATATTTTGAAATATTTTCTAAAATGTTGTAAAAAAGTAAGACAATATAAAAAATAGGTAAGTGATTCTCTAATAAAACATAGTTTACAGGGATGAATGCAACTTTTTCATATATTTTATCATTTCTTTAATGTCGGGTGTGAATTCAGTAGTTGAGATTCTTAAAACTGCTTGTAATTTTTTCTTTTTTTGTGATTTTGTTATTTTCCCAACTAAATTTAATTCCATGTAATTTACTTTTACGAATTATTTAAAATTGTGATTTCAAGTCAAAGCCTTCATGAAATGTATTCGAAATATCTTTCTAAGATTTTTACGAACCTCTAATATCTAGAATATCATAGGATTCGAGAAATAGAGGATTCGATCGATCGTTCGTTCTCTAATATTAAGTTCAAATAACACGCTGACTAACGGACAAAAGTATATACGGTTGATTGAAATGCTAAAACGAGTTATATGTCCACCGCTAGAAAGCACTAGTGCGCTGGTATGATTGAGAAAGGGAGGGGGCGATAATATTATGTTCATCTTTTCCTTCAAGACTGCCTGCTTGTTTGGGAGGAGGGAGAAAGACAAAAGGAGAAGCTTTACATTTAATGTCAAATAAAATTAATCAGAGTTAGAACATACTAGAATCTTTAAGGATATTTAATATTCTAGGATTTAAAAATATATTGAACTTGAGACTCAAGAAAAAAGTGGTATGTAAATTGTTGTATATATTTATTACGCCTTATTGGTGGTTCTAACCCATTGCAATTGTAGGAAAAACTTAGCTTCCAGTCCCCAGATCATTAACTTAACACTTACTTGAATATATGAACATTATAAATTAATGGATTAGAGAAAATAATGTTAATATTTAGCTACCTATTATTTATACTTCCTATATTAATATTATATTTCCTCATCTGTTAATATTTTTTTCCCATGACTCGTATTTTAACTCCTGAATCGGGATTTGTAGATAAAGCAATGATTTGGATTGGAGATTCGTAATTCGTTAAGTAGAAGATTCGACCCAACTCTAACAATTAACTATATTTGATAGGCTGTAAATTATTGTTGTTTAAACACCTTGATGTAGAAATAGAGTGTGAGAAACCATTTAGAATAAAACGCCTTCAATAAGTGATATATAACATTGGTATTTTAATCCTCTCTCTGTGTATGTACTGTATGTGCTTAAAACATACCCAATGCTAAACTATATTAAAGCTTATCCATTTTAGCAGTCAAAGGTCACGTTTATATTGGTATATTTAACATATTATTAATTATATAGACCACCCACCCTACCACATACTTACATACATGCATACATACATACATATATACATACATAACTAAATACATACACACATATATACATACACATATACATAAATACATACATACACACATACATACATGCATACATACATACATACATATATACATACATACACACATGTATAACTACATACATACACACATACATACATACATACATACATACATACATACATACATATATACATCTCCTTTGCCCTCCCCACCACCAATCCAGCACTTATATAACTATATAAAACTATATTATGTCTCATATTCATGCTTTGTCTTTGTGTGAAGACGTAAGAACTTAAATATATATAGGCCTACATATATATCAATATTTTGAAAAGAAAACAAAATCATACTTCCCCTTTTCCTTTTGTTGTGAGTTTTTATTACTGCTAACTTGATTTTAGTTTTCTTAGAAATAACTCTATGCTCCCTCTCTCCCTAAATCTTATACTTTCTCTTCCTCCCCCACTCCCCTCGACTCCTCGTGAAAGTTCCCAAAACCTTGCGCAGCAGCTCTTGTGTTTTTTTTGACGTTTTGTCTCCCATATAAAAAAAAGTGTTGTTAGCATGCTGTGTTGTCACATCTTGTGCAGCGACTTGGCAGCGTGCGAGGGGAGGATGTGACGTATATCCTGGGACTTCCGTTGGTCGGGGGCTACCCTTATTTCCCCCAGAACTACACGCGCCAGGACATGGGGGTGGCGGAGGCTGTGCTCAACTTCTTCACCAACTTCGCGAAAACAGGGTAATCATTCACATTGAAAATAATGTGTTTTTTTGTTGTTTAAGTGTGGTTAAACGTCTGTGGTGTAAAATGACTTATTTTTTATACATTTTTTTAATATACGTCTCAATACAAACATATAAGTAATATGAGCATACATTAATTACGATCTAACAAAGCATTAGGCTAGAGTCAAACGTGCTAACATCCTACCTTTGCTGATATATATCACACATAAAAAGTTTCTAGGTTAAATTCAGACTGTATTTATTTTATTAGAGGACTAATATCTCTGGACGAATGAACAAAAGCGTATGATTGCTAAAGCATTTGGCCTCCGTTCGGGGTACAAATCCCGGCTGGTTGCACTGGAGGTGACTTTCATCATGTGACTTCTTGTCTTCTCTCGATGCAAATGGGGCTATTTCATCTGAACAATCCTACTCATCCTTAGCGTGTAGATTAAGTTTATTATGATTCTATTTTGTACTGTGATTACAAAATAGAAATAGAATGTTAAGGTTGTCCGTAGTGCAACAATTTCTTAAATAGCAAAATCTATTAATTTTGTTTATTTATTACTAATAGCATATGCTATGATAGGTTCAACTTACGTTTGAAAACGTAATTCGTAATATTTTGTGAGATTCTTTTAATTAAATTACTACTCCATTTTTCAAAACAATAAAAACCTTACCAAATGTGTTGTCCTCAATTTTTATATGAATTCAAATTTGTTTTTTTAATAGGAAACTAACTTGGTTTTTGCTTGCACAAAAAAAATTACAGACATTCGGGGGTTATTTTTCGCTTAAAGACACACACCCGTTTCATTTTTATTTATTTTCTCCATCCACAAATTGAAGTTAATGTGTAGAAGAACACTGTTCTCGTAGGGTGTGAACTCACGTGTAAAGAAAGTGAACTTTATAATGTTCTTCTAGCTCCTTCTCCCTCCCCCCTTCATCCTTGATCTTTGTGTTACGTGCGCCACTTTGTGGGAGTTATAACGGTGAATGGGGGAGGAGGGGAGGTACGTGTATCCTACTATGACATCATCTGGTAACAGATAAATAATGTCATCATTTCTTCCTTCCTAACGCTCCTACAAACAGCCACAACAATCCTCCAACAACTCAAAATCTTAAAAAAAAAAGAGAGAGAGAGAGAAGAAGCTCCGCCAACAAACTTCATTTTCAACCATGTTGTTGCGAAGTCTTTGAAAAATAAAAAAGGTTTGGTGTAAAGAGGGTAGTATGGGGTTACTTCCCCCTCACACCCCTTCTTTTTTTACATTCTCTCCCTTGCTAGAAGGCCCCCGCATTTGTTGTCTTTGTTCCATCTTTTTTTTTCCCCCTTGTCGTTAAAATAACTGACGAAAGAGGAGTAAAGGTGAAGTGGAAAAAAAATTGGACCAAGGTAGAAGGGAATTTTATAAAGGGTTGTTGGTATACGGAGAGGGGAAAAGGAGGGGTGCTTAAAAAAACCACAGCTCCCTCATGAACCATTTATAAATTCGAGCTCCTTTTTCTTGATGTGAAGGTGGACAGTGTGTTGTTTCTGTGTGTTCTATGTTGAGTTGCCGTGAATGTTATGGGACAAAAAGGGGTGAAGGGGAGGACAACATCTAGGGTTTGTTTAGGAAGGGGGTCTATATGTTGTGGGAAGGCTGGCAAGTTTGTTATAACGGCCATCTTGTATCTCAAGATAACTCGCTCAACTGAAAAAATGTGTTTCATTCTGCGATCACATTGAATAAAGAGGGCCTTATCTGTATTTTCAAAAAAATATTTATTTCTAGTTTTTGTATATTTTATCCAAGTTAGTTGTTTTCTTTTGCCATGGCACTTGAGACTTGTATTTAAATTAATTACGTAATCATTACCATGGAAATTCCAAAGTATTTTATTAGTTTTCATTAACTAAAAAAAACAACGTAAAATTAAATCATTTACCTTCATACCAAATCTTAACTATCCGTTCGGGCCTACCCTCATTGACTGACTCGCCTCGGTGGCGTAGTTAGCTAACGCATTGGTTTTGTGTTGAGCTAGACTACCGTGGACGAGAATATTGAGGTTCGAATCTTGGTCGGGTGAATTGAGGGTCTTTTTTCCTATATGGGGTTTCATTCTCTCTCCACATAAATGTGGGTTCCCTTCCTTTGAATTCAATCTTCCCGATTCCTAACCCATTAGCGTAATTAGTACTTAAGCGTATAACTTGAATGTGTAGTCAGACGTGGCTCTATCATTTATTATCATTCACTGCGTAATAGAGTTAATATAACCGAGGCTGGTTGTAGCAGTTTTTATATATTATTATTATTATTATTATTATTATTATGTTTACGTCCTTACAATGTATAAGACTATGTGTGTCAATGCGCGCGTATTTAGTAAGGCATCTTCTTTCATAGAACATTTTTGAAAATATTATGTAAAAAGCCATTCTTACAGAAAAAATTGAAATATACTTTGATGTAAATTGTAACAACCAGCCTCGGCCCAGGGTAGGTTGTAAGAAACTTCGGTGTGAAACAATAATTAATCCGAATTCTGTATCAAAAAGATACAAAAATGTATTATTTAACAGCTTTTTTGCCATTTATTATGGCTACAACAGAAATAATGGAATCCAAGACTATTACAAGAATCTAACTGACTGTCAGTTGTGACAAATATACATTTATCATTTTGTTTTTTGCACCAAAAAAATGTGAACACAGCTGACAGCTCAAACAACGAACCCACTTCTCACCTGGTTTGCTTGAAGACATTGATTCCAAGCACACTGAAATAAAAACTTTTCTTTCTTTACCTATGATTAGATACTCAAATCTAATTTCTTCTTTTCTAAAGTTATGTGTTTAATTTGTTGTGGAATACTTAATTTTTTTCTTTTTTTCTTCTTCTTCTTCTTCTTCTTCTCCTCCTTCTCAACCCCATTTTGTTTCTCTCCTTTTTTTTTTGTAACCATCAATCAAAATGGCTCTTTTTCTAGTTTTCTCCTATCTATTTTTTATTATTATTATCATCTCGGAAGTGGCTAAACTAACTCTGGGGATAACTTGGCCATGTTTTTGTACTGAATAGACTAGCAGCGTTTTTCTGACAGAAATTTGAGTAACGTCATTGGTTCTAGATCTCTAAATAGACCAGTATTTGTAGGGACGAGTATGTCAAGATGCAAAAGTGCTTATTTGTCAGGTGATATCTCGCTGCGTTGACCTGATATAGGCTTTGGGTTTGGTCTGTCCGTCACAACTGAGGGAAACATGTCATATTTAACCTATAAATTAGCATTTAATGTTTTAACGTACCATTAAATGTCAGAGGATACTAAGAACTTACAAAATTTCATTACGAAAAAATGGGGAATCGGGCAACGGGGTTGGTTGTAACAAACAAAATGTCATACAACCTACCACACATGGTGTAGTTAAATAAATTATTGATTTATATTGGCCTAACATAATTCTAACGGAAAGGCATATTCTGAAAGACAAACATTCAATGGATATGTTGTGTGTAATAAATAAACATTCTCTGAACTAGGCCTATAACAACAAACACGAGTTTAGTAACTATTCCACCTTTAGATTTGTGAAGCCACTTCTGTGATGACGTCACCAAAGAGTCAGTTCCGGTGTATATCTCGAGTGGCGAGCATGTGCTCTTTATTCTTTAATTGTTTATTGTTCTTTAATAAATAAAACTAACAGAATACTATGCAATGCAAAATAGTGTCACAAAATTTTGTAAATGATTGCAAAAAAAAGGTCAAACATGTAGGAAAACATTTTGTTTCCTTATATAAAAAAGTATTGTTTTCCTCTTACCGATTGTACGAACTTCCGGGTTTAATAAAGTAACCACTCAACCTTAAAGCATCTACTACCACTACTTTGAACAAAGATCTCACTCCAGTGGTGTATGGTGGAACTATTGTTAGTGTTTGTCTGTTTCGGTCTCCTCTACCAGTATTTGTCTAGCCCCTTTTTAAAAAAAAAATATTTTCATATTTTTTTTCGCCGCGTAACATTTACCGTTCAGGCTAACCGAATTGAAGACGTGAGAGCTATAGTGATTTTAGCTGAATTATGTTGGATTTGAGAGTTTTTTGGTGTTAACAGGTTCGTAAGACGAACATATCTTTGTTTATATTCCATTATTAAATTCTAGGGCCCCCACCCCTCTTCCTTTCCCCCATCCAACCCCTGCTTCTCATCCTTGTCATATTATCTCCTCCCCTTTAGTGAATGTTCCACTTCCATTCACGTTACAGACAGCTGTTATTTAGTCCACAAAATAACGTCTTCCTTCCCCCCAATCCCCCCCACCAAAACCTACCCACAAGTGTTCTTGTCATCTCAGTCATGAGCCATGCGTGCTGTGCTTTGAACTTACTAGAACTATTGTTTCTAAATACAGTAATGCGAGGGCATATACAAATTGGGGTCTTGGGTGTCAATACCCTCCCTTGAAATTGTTGAACTCCCCCCACCCCCGCCCTCTCTCATCCTTCGAATTGACGTACTCCTCAAAGTGGGGCCTCCACGTATACGTATAAAGATTAAAATAAGGTATGGTCCTTAATACAATTTTTAATATTAAATCACATAAAAACTTTGGTTGAAAAATAAACCTTAGTATTTTAAATATCAATGATCACTTTTTGTTTGGTAAATTGAATCTGATAATACCCCAAACACAGGCATACATAGACATCTCTCAATCAACTCTTTCCTCCATCTTTCCCTCTTGTATAAAAACAATAATATTTATAAAATACGCCCACTTTATAATGAACCCCCTTCCCTTAGAATTAATAAATTTTCCTCTCCTTTGGAGTTATGAATATTGTCCTTTAAGAATGTATTGCTTGGAACATTATTAAATCTATTTAAGATTCTCTTTTTAAAATAATTGTTATTTTATTCAAATATATATGTCATATTATATCATGTGATGTTTCATTTATGAATTTGAGGATACCAATGGAAAATACCTTCGAATATATAGCGAGACAAAATAATTCGTGAAAGATAGCTTTAAGGCGAAAAAATTGTTACTCACATTAATTGGGCGTGGTAGCCTCCAATTAGTTGGCATATATTATATGTGCTTAAAGTGGTATTTAAATTAAAGATCCAAGATGCAGCCTCCACTCCCCCCCCCCTTTTTTTAATGAAAGGTTCAACATAAAATTTGATTCTATTATTTCTTCTTCATTATATACAACTTAGGTCTAGTAAGCTAGTATTTTTTCATGTCTGAAATATTTCGGCAATATCTTTCACTTATTCATTAGAATATCAGCCTACTTCTTACTTTAATATATCTACAGTACAAAAAAAAAAATTAGTTTTAATTAAAGTACAGTATTACGTTTAATTCCACCAGTCCTCCCTTCGCAGCACAAATAAAGATAAGTTTTCTCTATCATGTAACATAATAATAATAATAATAATAATAATAATAATAATATGAACATATTTTTTTTAACATATTAAGAGAGACAAAAACTTATTTTATCACAATTATTTTCGTTTCAACAATAAGTATTTACATAAGGTAGAGTTAATAAATATTTTAAAGTAACTTCTGTTTATTTTTAAATAAGTTGCCTTTTTGGTGAATTCGAAGTTATTTTGCGAAGTTACGCACCTAAGGACTCTAACCACTCCCACATAAACGCCAAAGTACACAATATAAAGTGAGGGAAGAAATTGGGCTGTTCACCCTGTGAGGCCCTTTGTTTATCTACTGATAACATTTCCCCTCTTCCGTTGGCGAGTACAAACACACTCTCTACTATTAGCACCTGAACAACATTGATTTGCATTCATGAATTTTTTTTAAACTACATCCTGGCAGAAAGATTACTACAGGCCATTTCCGTGAATGAACCTAATATCCTTAGCTGTATCGGTGACCTGGTGTTCTAGGGGTAAGGAATCTGACTTCTGTACTGGGGGTCCAGGGTTCAATCCTCGATCCCGGCACAGATTTATGTGATTGCCAAACCCTTTCTTAACCTCTGACAAGACGTGTATTAATCACAACTTGTGAATGTGTGGAATGCCAGGCCTCCACCGTGGTTCGGATCCCACGTTAAACTGTAGGTCCTTCATTTCATCTAACAATCACCCTACCACTCCACATTATCGTAAATGAGTATAACCCTAACGGGTAGTAAGACGCGGTGCTATTAATAATAATTCTTAGCTGTATCAGATTTTAAAATTTTATGTTTACAAGAAAAAAAACTACTTCAAGGACACACAAATAATATTGTGACAATGTAAGGCTATATTTAGAATTATTTAAAAATGTATTATTTTAGTTTCAATGACTTATTTTTAAAACTCACCGCATAAAACGTAAAAACGTACATTAACATGGGAAATACAATCTTGATTTGCTGCTACGTCACGTCGATATGAGCAGTTCAATATGGTATTTAATAGTATCTTATTTTATTTATTTATTTTTAAGTTGTGGCTTAGAGAAAATATCCCAAACCATCACTTTCTATATGAGGAAGAAAATACAATTTATTTCTAGGTTCAGAATTACTACATTTGTTTATATTTTGTTACTAACCTCCTCGTATTCATGATTACATTTTTTTTTGTTTCCTCTTCCTTTTTTACCATCTCTCTCTCTCGCTCTCCACAACTTTGGCTCCATGTTTTGCGGGAAGCGGCAACTCCAGAAGTGTAGGGACAACCACAATCACTTAGCGTAGCGACCTTTGGGCGGAAAGAGCCTACGTAGGAAATAGATTTCAACTGCGGATGACAACAGATAGTATTCTTGCGACGATAAATATAGTTCACTTCTATCTTCCCTCTCATCTCCTGGCCTCTCTTCACTATCTCTTCTTTTTTTTTCACCCCTAAGAGCCAAATCCTCCGTTTTTATCCTTTCCATTTTCTTTGACGCAAGAAGTGTGCTCGAAGTAAAAGATATAATTCATAGTAGTTTGAACTGTGTGAGAGGTGGAAGTTTGAGGATGGAAAGAAAAGTATTCGTTCTTTGAAAATCAAGTTTTTTTTAGGGGGGTGGGATCTTTTCCTTTCTATTTATAGCATAACTCTTTTAACTCTTTTGTGTTTACAGCTTATTATTTGGTTCCGTATCATTTATAACTTTTTTGGGGAGGAGCTACTCCTTACCTTTCATATGAGCCGTACAAAGTTTTTAGTTAGGTCGTAAGTAGTTTTTTCCTCCTTCAAATAAGTGAACACTTTCGGAAGTAACAAATAAATATTTATTGATGAAGTGAGCTTAAAGGTTTGGAGAAAACTAACGTTTGTTCAATTACTTATTGTAAATGAACAGCGTAGCTTGGAGGATCGAAATGATCTATTACGGATTCAACATCAAGTTTCATATTATAAAGTTTTAAAAAAGGAAACTGTTCTCGAAAATAGTCTCCTGGATATCTCGGTGAAAGAGTGTTAGCACGCTTAACCAAGAGTCCCTAGTCTGATTTCTGTGCACAGGTGTTATTTTTATATTTACGAACATGTCCTGATATCGATAGAAACTGCACAAACTGGACAAAGAACGAGGGAAACCTGAATTTATTGGGCCTTTCCCCCTCCCCCTTCCTACCTTACGTGATGTATGTATTATTATCCGTTCCGGTTAACGGCATATTCATACTAATGGTATAAAGATAAGGCTGTTAAATTAGAGGGAGTGTACCTTAATTTGTTTGGAGGGATATAGGAAAAAAAACACTTTGGAAATAAATTTTTCACCTCACCCCGAATTTGTTCCAGTCGTAGCTAAAATAAAAACTCTACGTGTATAAGTACACGCCATTGAGAGCCGTATATATGGTCGATATTCGGAGGTAAGTCAATCCCTCCTTCAATCAGAACCGCTTGTTATTCGTATACGAGGGGATTGGTTGACTCCTGGTAGACTATAAATACGACTATAAGTCAACGCCAAAGCTTTTAGATACCGCTTTAAGTGGGTTAAGATTCACATCTAACTGCTTTTAAAAAATATCGAATTTAAACAACTTTCAACCAAATATTTATACAAAGGTGACCATTTATCCCGTATTTTCCTGGCCAGTCCCGGTTTTTGTAGATTGTCTAGTTATCAGTAAATGTCCCGGAAAACGTCACGTTTTCAAAATTCAAAGCTTTGGTTCATATTTTGAAATTTGTCTCGCGGGATTAAAAAAAATCCTTCTGTCAATAATAATAATTTAAACTACATGTTATATTTAATTATTTATTAAATTTTCATTTCCTAATATCTAAATTATATTAATTGCAATTTTAAAGTCTAATTTTACACCAAATATAAATATGTACTATGATTTTTTTATTTATGATTATAAATTAAATTAATGAAAATAAAACATTTTAAAACTTAATTATCTATTAAGAAATCTGTTTCATATTGGACAGAGTAATAAGTTGTCAGCCTATTATATATTATATGTATATATTCACACTATAAATATACAGTAGCCCCGTGGCTTCTTTGGTGCTGACTGACAGCTCACAGCTGACTTCTTACAGTCAACATTTAGGTATATACCTAAATTTTGACTACCAGAAGTGATAGCTGCTAAACACGTGTTTTTGCAGATCACATGGTTGGGCGCAGGGATACATAATTTGGTCTGGTAAATTTTCAAAGCCGTCAGCTGTCAGCTGTGAACTGTCAGTCAGCACCAAAGAAGCCATGGGG
>CABEEJ010001225.1:115438-148711 GCA_901482245.1 Timema douglasi
CCTCCCTACCGCTCCACCCCCCAAAAATGTGCGGTCCGTGCGGTACCATCCCAGTGGGCGCTTACCTTTAAACACCACTGTTCCGCAAACGCCGCGGGGTGCACCCAGACATTGAACTAGGTGTGCCATGAGGTCACAGACCAGAGCACCACTCATCTCTGTTCAAGAAGAACACGAATCAAAGTTGGTTCTAGAGGTATCCGTACGTCGGCCGCATTTCGTACTAGCTCGTATTTACTAACATTTGTTATACATCTTAAAAGATCAAACGTTTTCTCACGCACGTGGTTGGTTTACCTCAATTAATAACGATTCAAACGAAACTTTTTCAAATGTTAAAGAAGCGAGTACATGAAAAAATAAAGTTTCAACCTTTAGTCTTGGAAAATTCTTAGGTAACTTTACAACAACAAAAAATAGTATATACCTTCCTAATAATGATTTACCGTACAACCGTTGAACTGGGTCCATAACCCATTCTCTGTTGTTGCGGTGCGTAACCAGAATAAAACAGTGAGCTACAAAAATAGGCTTGTTAAGTGTACAGTGAACTAAAACGGTATGTGGAGCACTGGCCTAGACCAAAATACCACCGATACGCGTAGATGATATATTATTAACTAGAATTTATATTTACACTATATAACTAAGTAGCCCGCTTCGATGCCATCATGGTTTCAGGTGTCACTCTCTCAATAGACTGGAGGGGGGATTTTCTTAATTGTTTTCCACTCTTCCTCCACCCAAATGTAGGTACACTTCCTCCAATTCAACCTTCCTCATACCTAACACATTAGTTTAGTTAGTACATGCATATTATTTGTTTAACCCAAATGGTTATTAAGGTGAGAATGTAGGTAAAGCAATAAAAGGTTATTTTTGGCAAAATAAATAAAATATTGCTTCAGTAGAAACATGATAGTTTAATTTTACTTCATATAGTGATAACAGTTGTTGAATATCTGTAATACAAATAGAGACATTAAAGGAGAAACTTTTTAAAAGAAGAGAATAGTGGTCAATAAATTCCATAACACCCTTGACAGATATTCAACAACTGCTGATATCACCATGTGAAGGAAATTAAGCTATGTACAGTAGACCCATGGCTTCTTTGGTGCTGACCAACAGCTCACAGCTGACTTCTGACAGTCTACATTTAGGTATATACCTAAATTTTGACTGTCAGAAGTGACAGTTGCTAAACACATGTCTTTGCAAATCATTTGGTTCGGCGTAGCGATACATAATTTGGTCTGGTAACTTTTCAAAGCCGTCAGCTGTCAGTCAGCACCAAAGAAGCCATGGGGCTACTGTATTTCTACTAGATAATTATTTGATTTATTTTTACCAAAAAAAAAATTGCTATAAAAACACTTAACTATTCTCACGTCCCCTATATCTCCATCTTAAGCCGGTCGCACACTTTTCACGAATGCTAACAAATGTTCGTGTATCTGGTGACTTTCTGTCCGAGTAGTGTAGGCGAATGTCCAGTCGAATATGCGGCTTTCAAGGTGTTTCGCCTTAGGAGCGGTATCTTGACACGAATCAAAGGGAGTGAATGTTCGCCCCTGAAGTCTTGACGAACCTTCAAAACGCTCCCACTCTATACTTCAATTACTAATACCAAATAGCCATGCCAACTTATGTTTGCCTTAGTACGAATTGTGTCAAACTTGGTACAGACCCAGACACTCAACAAACGTTTTGAGTGGTTTTGCAACCTCATTGATTTCATCCCTTGCGCAATCCATTGCGAATTGGATAGCGACTACCAATGGAGGGAGTGATTTGACCGAATATTTGGGGTAAACATTCGTCCACAATTCGCGACTAGTGTTGTACCAGCTTTAAGATGGCATGCTTTAAATGGATTGGAATGTTGATGACGTGGAGGTAAAAGTTTGATTCTAGGTCAAAAGCACAAGGTTTTTTGGTTATTTTATCCGCGTGTGATGCAAGTGCATTTACTCTTAATTAACCCTATCACTTTCTATCACATAGAATAAGTCGTTGATATCCTTGGTATTGAACTAATCAATTAAAACAAAAGATGGCTTGCCGTCTGAATAAGTAAATTTATCTTGCCCGAGAATTACGATTTATGTAACTCACCTATGTAAACGTTCTCAAAATTATTTCATTATTGTAGAGGTTTTTACCCGATGTTCGATAGTTTTTATAGTATACACATATATGTTATAAATAAAATATATCTGTACTAAGATTATCTGTGTATATAATAATGCATGTATGTATATATATATACGTGTGTATATACAGTTTATATATATATTTATTACTATATGTAATAATAATATGGATGAAATCTTGTGAGTACAGTCATATATATAATTATATAGATGTAACCATGTGTGTACATTCAGATATACACACATATGAATGTACACACATGATTACATCCATATAATTATTACCTATACTAAAACATGAACTAATGTATGTGTATATAGGTGGGGAAATATTATAGATGTTATCCAACACAAATTAGTTAAGAATAGTTAAGATTATATCTAATATAATAAACTATAATATTTATCCATTCATTTATTTGAGGTATTTGGCGTGCACTTTCTGAACCGACTGATAATATAAGCACACGACTTATGTACTAACTTAGATCTAGGACACAACACCCAGACCTCGGACCATTGGTTCTTCACTGTGGAAGGCGAAACCCTCATTTCACTAACGATAAGTTTTTTTGGACATGCCAGGAGTTGAAACCGGGATCCTTAGATTAATATACAGACACGTTACTGACTGAGCTGTGGTGTTAAACTCCAATCTAACTAAACCTCTGTTTAGAATGTACTCATATTTTCATAAAAATAAGTTGTTTTTCTTGTGTGTTTAGATCCCGCCTCGGTGGCGTAGTTGGCTAACGCGCTTGTCGTGTTGAGCTGCTCGACTGCTGAGGACGGGGAGATCGAGGTTCGAATTTCGGTCGGGTGAACTGAGGGGGGGTTTTCCTAAATGGTTTTCCACTCTCCCTCCACGCAAATGCGGGTTCACTTCCTCTAATTCAACCTTCCCAATTCCTAATCCATTAGAGTAATTAGTACTTAAAGCGTATAACCCGAACGGGTAGTAAGACGCGGTGCTAAGTATTATTAATTGTGTGTTTAAAGATTCATTGCAATTTATATTTAAAAAATGTGAGACAAATAAATAAGACCTTTTTCAGTGGTCGTATTGTCTTAGGCGTCACTCTCGTGTTATGACGGGGAGAACATACTCTAAATTCAAACTTACCCATAACTCACTAGCATAATTAGTACATATGTGTATAGTCTGAATATGTAGGAAGATGCGGTGTTAAAAAAACCTAAATAAGTTGAAAGAAAATATGTGAAATATTTGTCAGGAAAAGGTTTCTTATATGGTACTACATTTCACAGAACTTATTACGTTTAGCAAGAGATGCGGTAAAAAAAACACATTTTTACGGATATGTGATCACATTTTTACGGATATGTGATCACATTTTTACGGATATGTGATCGCATTTGAAATTATTACAAAAGAAATACTTGATTACTTTTTTGTTAATAAGTAATAAGCTACCTATTTGTAACGTAGCCATATATCGTGAAACAAATGTCTTATTGCTCACTATAATATTAGAAAAGCTTTGATGTCAAAAAAATATGCGTATTTGTTCCCCAGATAACATCAAAGCTTGGTCCTTCATTAGCATGCTTGCTATTTTTCTAGTACAAAGGTTAGAGAAGGCAGAGAAAAATTTGTTATATATAACGAATTTTTAAATTAAAAGTTTGATCAATACATTTAGAGGATGCTGACAGTTATATTACTTTGTTTTTTCCTTTACATATTAATAGGTTTTATTTTATCTCAACCTTGCTGTACAACTGAAAAAGTGTCATTAATCAAAATAACTTTTATCTAAGGGGCTTTGAAACTTTGAGGTAACATTAAAATTTGTTTTAAAAACATCTGATGCTATTAACATTATTTGTTTTTGAGCGATACGATTAATATAGAGGGTTTAGACTGCCGATGACGGGGAGATCGGGGTTCGATCGCTGTCGGGTGTACATAGGGTGGTTTTTCATAAATGGGTTTCCACTCTACCTCCACGCGAATACGGGTATACTTATTTTAAATTCAGTCTTCTTCATCTCGAGCACATTAGAATAATTTTAAATATTCATACAACCCGAACGGTTAGTAAAACACAGTTCTAAAAAATCTTTTAAAGCTTGTTTAGCACCTTAATATATGAGGCACGAAATAATTATAGTAGGCTTATGGTTTGGAAAAAATACACCTGCATTAGATTGGAAAAATAATGGGAAAATTACAATAATAAATCACATCTTATACCACCTTTCCCCCTCTCTCCCATCAAGTGAATCCAACAAAAATTCGAGCTTTGATCTCTCTATCAATATAACTAACTGTTGTACTAGTTTTTTTTTTAATATTAGTATAAAATTTAAGAAGTTTCTTAAAGTATTTTAGGCGTTTCCCATTCTAAGATGAGCTAATTTGTTTAAAAAGAGTCTCTCAAGTGGGATATCGTAGGAGGAAATTTTGATAAATTACAAAAACAAGTTTTTGGTGGTGTTCTTTATTAGGAGTTTAATCTCATAGTTATATTGTTGATATCATCTGATTGCCTCTGTGGTCCAGTGCTTAGAGATACTGGCTACAGTTTTAGAAGTCTCGGGTTTGATCCCAGGTGCTTTCAGAATTTTCTGTGAAGCAATGAATCTGGAACTTGACCTCTCGAGGATAAATGAGAAGCTACTTGAATTAAAAAGTAGCGGCTTTGGTCTAGAAAACTGAGATTAAATGTTAGAGGGCTCGTTGTGCTGACAAAATGATACCCTTGATCCTCATATGTTGGCACAATCTTCGTCAACCAATGGAAGCCACTTGGTTGGTATCACTCAATTGAGGGCTGAAATTATGATTATTTTTATTTTATTGATGAATAATGACAATGACTTTACATAGATATATTTTAAAATGGCTTTAGTAATATTTATAACTGTAAAAAAAAAGTGTATTTCTATCTAATTTGGACTTTACTTCAAATTGATCACCACATAAGTCATTTAAACGGTTCGGTTTGAGTTGCCAAAATTCTGAATCATGAATTTTGCCAACACATTTTTTTAAAACAAAAGAAAGAGAAAAATAACACTTTCATTGCTGAAGCGCCGCCCAACTCCACAACTACTTTCG
Organism: Timema douglasi; assembly: GCA_901482245.1. NCBI lineage: Eukaryota > Metazoa > Arthropoda > Insecta > Phasmatodea > Timematidae > Timema > Timema douglasi. Next base: position 120,680 of record CABEEJ010001225.1, read on the forward strand.
GGTTTGCCAACTCACTGAAGAGTGATATCTTCTGAAAGTATTTTTATTCAGGAAACTGATAGTTCTCTTATATATGTATAAGTTACGTGTTTACTGCAGAGTGCGTAAGGTTAGCAATCTGTCATCCGACGCTGGTGCTGCGCCTCGTGGCTTTAGACTGAACTAACTGGCAACGCTCCGAGAGGTCTTGGTGTGTAGGAGACTGTTGGTCGGAAAATGGGGGGGGGGTGGGGGGTTTCCATTTAATTTACTGCTACTGCCTCTTACATCCCTCCAATTTAACAAAGCTTCTCATCCACCCCTCACACTGCCCCAACCCCGTTTCTTCCCAACTTATCTTAGGAGATATTTCCTCAAGAAAAGTCTTTAACTCTCGACTTCTTGAATTTTGCCAATCTTCTTCTCAATTACCATAATATTGATTACACCCTCTGCTTCTCTAAACTAGCTCTTATTGCCCCGGGATTATTACTTTATGTAGCCACAGCAGAAACAGAACCTAAACACGACTTGAATTAAATAAGTATCTTAATACGTGATAAAATGCATAATTAATTAAAATTTGTGTCAACCTCGATGATTTAGTGATAAAATCAGGACCTGATGTTTATGGGTTCAATCCTAGCAGGGGTCAACCAATTTTTCCTGAGCAATAAAAATCAGTGGAACACTTCTTTCAGAGGGGAAGTAAAGCCATCGGTCCCATGTCCATTGTGACATGTAAAAGAACCCTGGAAGTTATGTGAAAATACTTCTCACGGAAAAAAGAATAATTGGTAAGCCCTTTCGCTCTCTCATAAAATTTCTCATGTGGCGATATAATTTGTCTGTTCAGAAAGTGCATGTTAACTACCTCAAATATATAAATAATAAATTAATTAAAGATTGTAATGATACGTGGGTATTTTGATGACACTAAAGTAGTATAGTTAAAACTATATTAGGGTTAAAGTAATGGGTCTTTTTACGAAATTTTTAACAAAATTTATTTTGGTAATTAAAAGTTTTTTGTTCTAATCCCCACTTAAGTGTCGGAATGAGTATGATAGAAACAAAAATGTGTCCACATTTGCGTGGAAGGTAAATGGTAAGCCAATTATTTAAAACTACCATAAGTAGGCCTACACCTGGTCTTTATTTGAGCCCAGACCTCTTTGGCAGCGGAAAAAACAAACTAGACGAGCCTGAATAGGGGCTTGGATGAAAGGTTTGAAAAGATATTAGCTATCTGTAATATTACATTTAAATATGAATTTTAAGTTAAAATGCTTTAAATTTAATTTAAGAACGAGAAGACCCTATATGATGATTGTTTTAATTTGTATTAGAATTATATAAGTATATTATTTTAATATTTATAATGTTTGGGTGATAGAAAGATTAGAGTAACTCTATTTATTTATTTACATTAATTAGTGATTTTTAAATTGATCCAGTATTTTTGATTATTAAATTAAATTACCTTAAGGATAGCAGCGTAATGTTTTTTGAGAGTTCTAATCGACAGAAAAGATTACGACCTCGATGTTGTATTAAAATTAAATTCAGGTGTAGAATCTTAAAACTTAGGTCTGTTTGACCTTTAAATTCCTACATGATCTGTGTTCAGACCTAGCCTCTGATACAGATATGTAAGGTATAGACCTACCGTATGGTCTGGTCATTTTTTTAAATATTTTTATTACCAAAGACTATGTAAATACATGAATGACTTGCTTAAGTCCTCGGTGTAACCCGGAAGAAATGTTTATTTTAATATTTGTATGTAGAAGATAACTTAAGATATTTTATTTTTGTATTTAGCACCACGTCTTACTACCCGTTCGGGTTATACGCTTTTAAGTACTAATTACGCTAATGGATTAGGAATTGGGAAGGTTGAGTTCAAGGAAGTGAACCCGCATTTGCGTGGATGGAGAGTGGAAAACCATTTAGGAAAAACCACCCCCAGTTCACCCGACCAAGATTCGAACCTCGTTCTCCGCGTCCTCAGCAGTCGAGCTCAACACAAGCGCGTTAGCCAATTACGACACCGAGGCGGGTAACTTAAGATATTAAAATTCTGGCTTCCAGGTGCACAGACAGGTTCATGCACAGGGGCTACTTTTTTTTTTGAGTTCCAGACCTCTTCTTGTGATAGATATCACGCAATTCTCATAACAGACAACCTCTTAATTTTAATAATATAGATTAAATATAACAGTGTGTACATTTAAAACAATCATCTGGCCAATGCTTCCCAAAATTGAATCATTCGTGTACGCTTTTTGGGGTCGTTGTGTATAATTTTTTTTAAGTAAACAAATACCTCTTATTTTGTAAATTTTAAACGGTCATTCCAGATTTTACTATATATTTAGTGGTAAGCCTAAGTCCATGGCATTATTTCAAAATCAGCTTTAATTTGTTTAACGAGCTTGCAACTATCAAATTATATTTTATGATTAATAGAACTCAGTGAGAAGAGACAAAACTCTATGAAATTCATCATCCCATGAAGGCAAACGTACTATAATTTGACAAATATTTATCTAGGCCATACCTCAATAAACTAGGTAAACGATTTTAGTATTTACGTTTTAAGCATATTACTAAATTCTTCCCGGGGAAAATTTTACAATTTTATTTATTTATTTAGAGAACTTAGAAACAAATTTAAAGTTATCAGTATACGATCAAAATAAAGTAATTGAATTTAAACTAGCTTATATTTTTTAATCGTTCAATTACGTATCTTTCGGCATAAATACTCAAAAATAATATGAAACTTAAGTAATTGCTTCTATTTTCAAATCTAAATCCAGAATGATTTGTTAAAACTTTATCTGATAGTTTTAAAAACTGATTTTACATTTTGACATACGTTTGTAATTTTCATAACTAAAACATAAATTTTCAACTTCATATTATTATACAATTGTGATGAAGTTAAACTGTCTTTACTACTAAATTGATGTAAAGTGAAAGTAAATAATGTTAACGTTTGAAACTTTAATTTGTTTGAGAAAAAAGTAGGGTTGAAAAAAAAAGCAATTTATGTGTGTTCGTTATCTAAAAGTCATTATCTAGTTTGATGAAGCTATAAACTGTTATTTACGTTCCTATTAAGACCATTTGAGATTTCATAAGACTACAGGAGATAAAAAGTTTCTATGAAAATTCATCTCATGCAAATGAAGTCTAAGGGAAAATAGACACCCTAAACCAACTATGAAATTAATATTTTTTTATAAAACTTTTCTAAATTATAGGGCGAATAAACCATTTGAGGACAGACAACCATTATTCCATGCGCATTAAACCAAAAGAGAGAAATTAAAACTTGTAATATTAAATCATTAATTTTATCGTTTGAAACAAACCACGTCAAATAATAGTAATTAGTAGTGATGTAATTAATCACGAGCATCTAAATGCATCACATATATATTCAAATAAAATATCCTGGGTTTTGACAAAAAAGGGAGGGGGGGGGGAATGTTGTCCAAACAATTAAATTTATGGAACGTTAACATTTACATTTTCTTCTTCATTTATTTTCAAATCAACTTTTTCATATTTTTAATAGAATGCAGGATTTTAATGAAACCCATTCCAAAACATTTTTCACAAACATGGAAATATATATCCTTAATTTTGTAAACTATTTGTTATTGAGATGAATTGATTTTGTAATTTATATTTAAATAGCTAGCGAGTAATGAAAGGCTAACTTTTTCTTAACACTGCCACTGTGTTTGTTAGCCGAATGCGATTTTTTTTGGTACGGGAAGCAGAATATATTCTTCCACATTGGTCCGCTTGAATAACATCCTGACCCTCCTCCCCCCCCCGGTCGTAGGTCCCCCCTCTCCTCTAACCTCCCAATATCAGTCGACGTGTTCCTGATTCCCGTTCCGACTGAAGTATCCACAGGGTGGCCATATACACGGCACGTGTTCTCTGTTGGAAAATGTCCCTGGTGGCAGTCTGCCAAGCTTTGTTCTTAAGCCTCCCGGAACGGTGCCTTATGTCACACCCCAAACCCCTTCACATTTCCAACTCCCCTTTCATCTCATCGTCAAAGAGTTTCCATAAGAGGGCATCCCACTGGATCATCAAGCGCTTTACAAAACCTGACGCCACGAATCAACTGTCTCTTCTACAGATGAGGAAATCTTAAGGCGGGAGTGTAAGGAACGTAAGTTACTGGCAGTGTTTTAGCAGTTTTTTACATGAAAATATTATTTTGGAAAAAAAAATCAAATATTGTTTCAGTACAAACACACGGTTTAATTTTACACATATGATGTCAACAATTTTTTAATATCTATTCTAGTGTTATTTGCCACGATACTATTCTTTTTCATTTAATTTTCTAATTTGTAAAAGGATTTTATAATATTTATTTTTTATTTTTAGTGAATTAAAATGTGCTTCCAAGTTCATCCATGGCATAACTTACCTCTTTATTAATATTCTTTAAAGTCATCGATTGAGTTGAGCTTGTTCATTGTCGTGGTTGGCAATTATTACTTAAGGCATAATCAGCCGATGACAATTGAAGAGTGAGTTTTATTTGGGATGAAAATAAAAGAAGTGAGATATTTATTTGGGCAGAGTGAGTCCACACAGAGGAGATTTATTTGGACAGAGCTGATCCCACACAGAGAGAGGAAGCCTGCGCAAAGGCTATGGGGAAAATAAACTAACGCAAGTTTCGATTTTGACAAATGGACGTGAATATTTGAACAAACTCTCTTTAACATTTGTCATATTCATTTCTAGATATTTTCAACTTTCATAAAGAATTAAATTTTATGTTTTATTTATCCTTAGTTCATGGCTAACCCTTTTACCTTGAAACAATGTTTGAATAAAATTAGGGTCATCTTTTAGAGTCTGAAAACTTTCAGGACGAAAATTTTGTTCTCTCCCACAAAAAAAAAAAAATATGTACTTTTTATGGTAAGGTGTATTTAAAATATGGTGAGTTACCAAGTTGAATGCCATATTTCGACTGAAAGAAGAAACTAATCTTCAACCAATATCTTAGAGGTAATCATCCTGGACATTATTATTTCCCCTGACTAATTTATAGTTTTATAGAAATGCCTCTCCCTGAGCTAAAATTAGAAACTACTAAAACTTTTAGAAGGAACCTCTGCTTAATTGATTACATATTTTAATATTCTCCAGACAATCCAAATTTCACTTAAAAATTTTAATTTACCTAATAGACATTATTTTGAACATTTATTTTTTAATCCGTATGTTATAAAAAATGATAAATTATTGTAGCTTTGAATTTAACTATTCTGCAATATATATGACATATAGCTCAAATATTGTTGGGATTTCTATCGTACCATTGTTGTAGGTAGGATCATTATTAAATATATATATATCATAGTCCAGAAAACGTCCCAAAGCACATTTAGTGGTCTCGAGTTTTAAAGGTCATTCATTGTGCCACTGCCTGAGCTAAACTAGGAAAAGATAATATATTTTAATTTATCGGTGACCTGGCGGTCCAGGCGTAAGGTGTCAGACTTCTGAGCTGGTGGCCGGGGTTCAATCCTCGGTCGCGGCAAAGATTTATATGATTACCAAACCCTTCCTTCACCTCTGACAAGACATCTTGTGAATGTGGGGAATGCCAGGCCTCCACCGTGGTTCGGATTACACGTTAAACTGTAGGTTCTCCATTTCATCTCATAATCACCCTACCATTACACATTAGCGTGTGCGTATAACCCGAACGGGTAGTAAGACGCGGTGCTAATAATAATAATTATAATTTATTCTAAGTGTAATACCTAGAAGTAGTGCCCAACAAATATAGTTCAAACTTCACACACACCAATTTTACTATGCACTATTTTAATTATATTGTAATGTATTGTAATTTATTGTAATATATTAAACATAGGTAGTTTTAAGATTAATAGTCCTTAGTGCTTTTAAATATTTTATTAGACTGTCAAGGGTGTCCTGGATTTTAATGATAATTTTCTCTCTTCTTTTAATAAGTTTCTCATCTACTGGCACTACATTCATTACAGATATTCAACAACTGTTGATATAACTATGTGGATAAAATTAAATTCTATGTTTGTATAGAAGCAATATTTGATTTATTTTGACCAAAAAATATTTCTATAAAAACTGCAAAAGCTCTTATCTTTTCTCACGTTCCCGACATTCCAACCTTTAGGTTGTGTCTACAAATTTGAAATTGTTTTAAAAAAAATATATATATGACCTATTTACTGAAATTGACAGGTCCTAGTTGTTATTTTATTTTCTATCACCGAGTCTTGGCTCAAATATATACAAACATTAATTACAATAATGGAATAGGAATAAGTAGTCTACAGAAGTTAGAATTTAAGAGGAATTTTATCTGCAATTTTGGCTAGAGAAAGAGAGAAACAACTTAACGTGAGAAAAATCTGTAGACCCGAGTGAGATTCGAACCCTAATCACTTGCAAATACAACCTAATACGAGAATGATTTGATAGACCAGTATTTTCCACCAGTGTGCCACGAGAAGTCAGCAGGTGTGCAGAGAGAAGTTTGGAATAAGATCAAAAATAAACTAGAAAGATATGTTAATATTTGGACATCCCTAATCAGCATTATTTTTAAAACACAAAAATAACTATAGAGATTTTGTACGTTTGAACTTTTATACACAATCTTAATAATCTATTTTATTTAATGCTAAAATTACTCCACGAAAAATGAAAGGTGTGCCATTTTTAGTGCGTTGTGCATTGTAGCGTTGTCTTGAGATCTCTTTAGATTAAATCGAGCAGCCACGGGTGCGTATAGCAGTTCATAGTTTTAAAATAAACATTAATATGGACCTTGAATAAAATTGTTATGATTAAATAAAAAGTTCACGTGCTTATTGAAGTTTAAAGGTTTTAATAATAAAACCAAAATAAATATACTAAAGCCGTTTTGTTTAATTGTTTTACAATTGCATTGTTAATGAAGGTACACCAAAATTATATATACTCGGTGAGTTTATCAATATGGTTATTTATGGACGTATTCTATGATTTAGGGATGAGGAAGATATATAATTTAAAAATAACCCTTTTTAGCGCGGAAAGTGGATGGGTAAATCAATCTCAGGACATCAAACCAAGATTCGAACCTTGACCTACCCGTCACTGTCAATCCACTCTTTTGCAAGATTAACGCCTTTGGCCACATGACCTCCAGTGTGGGTATTAACAATTCCTGTTTTAGAACAGACTTTTAATTTCATAAAGCTCAAAAAATTATCAATAGAAAGAATATGATAGCTAAATCAAAAGGGTGCGACTTTTCGTCAATATCTAAGGCTTATTTATTTTGGGTTCAAAAATAAAAATGCAATCATACCTATTCTAATACCGATCTTATTTTTTTTATCAAACCCAAGTTATTTAGTATAAACTATAAAAATGTGGCTTCTTGTGATGTATTCTATATTAATACCTTTTAAGGGGGGACTATTTCAACACAATCGCTTGGAGTTGACATCAACGTGACAGCTAAGGTGGAAACAAAAGAAACTATTTCAAACCAAGAATATTTAAATCTGTATTGAGTTCCTAGAACTATAATATAACAAAACAAAAAGTTAAAATGTAGCCTACTTATGGGTGTTGTAGGCCTATAACAGAACAAAATAAGAGCTTATTAAAAAAAGTATATACCTCAACCACAAAATATTAAAATATCAATATTTTATTCAAAATCAATCATTGCATTTATTTTTATTTAAAAAAAGGAGACATCAGTGTGAATATTTGCCTGGAAAGAGGATGGAAACCTATTTTTTAAAACAAAAACTTGTATCCATCCCTAGTTTGAAACCCGATATTTAGAGTCAAAATGAGAATCTGTGATTGCTATACCGACACAACTGGTTAAATTAATCCACGTATTTACGACTTTTTGTTCTCTTTAATAATAAAAGTATGCAAATATAAACAAAATGATTTAATTAAAATCTCATAATTAAATGGAACGAGATTAATTGGATTAGGAATTTATATTTTTTTTAATTCGTAACAGAATTATATTAAATCACCTTTTTATAATTGCAATTTGCACATTACATATAAATATTGTAAATAATAATTAAATTTAATACTGTTTAATACGTCACGAGAAAAATAATTAATGGATGTTTGTGGCCGTCCATTTTAGCTTTAAGTAATGAAGTGAGAAATAGTCGCAGTGAGAACTTCAAACAGACCTAAGTGGTGAGAAAATAAAGGGGTGGCTATTGAATAGTTCTATTTTCATCCTCTTTCGTCGACTTTATGGTGGGAATGTAGGACACGCGAGAAAAGATTAGTGTTTTTGCAGTTTTCATAGCAAAACTTTTTTTGGTCAAAATAGACCAAATATTGATCCAGTAGAAACATAAAGTTTAATTTTCTTTACATTTTGATATAAAAATTCTCAAATATCTGTCATTGCTGTCCTGGAATTTAATAACAACTTCTTCTATTCATTTAAAAAGTGTGTCTACTCGTGACAGATATTCAACAACAACTATTGATATCGCCAAGCGAATAAAATTAAACTCTATGTTTCTACTAAACCAAGATTTTATTTATTTTGGTCAAAAAAAACTTTGTTTTAAAAAACACTGGCCTTTTCTCATGCCCTCTATATACCCACCTTAAGGCTAGTTAAAATGTTGTTGGTAAACATAGTACTATTTTGTGGAGGGTAAAAACTATTACCATAAAATATTTAATAACTGATGCTATTAATGAATATTTTATGTGTTAATTAGACAGAAGAAGCAAAAAATTAAGGATGGAAAAATAAAAAAATAGGACAGAGGAGCGTTTTTCATGTTGATGGTCTGTTCTGCAAACTACCCATATTTAGTAAAAAAAAGTATGGTTTTTTTCCTCTCGTTCTATCGGCGTGGTGGAGAGAAAATTAAATAACTACAATCCAATTTTCCTAGGGAAAACAGATATAAATGTTACTAGCTCTACTCTCACGTGTTCATACGTCAAGTCATGTGATCTACAGCTGTCACTTTTGATAGATCAATACCTACAAGGGCGTATAAAATAGGTATTTGGGGGTACCCTCCCCCTGTCATTTTATGCACCCACCTGCAGGGGGCGTACATATATATACACGTATAAAAACTTGTACTGGTTAAAATTATACTCAATTAAACGTATCTAATGAAGGGTCGCTACCCCAGTTCTCTTCCCTTAGGTCGTTGTTTTGTAAGAATGACTACGGGGAAGTGTTGTGGCTCATGAGACACATATACATGTTTAAGAACCAAATAGCCAGAGCTATTATTTATGCTTTTAGTGGGTGACCTGGCGGTCTAGGGGTAAGGTGTCAGACTTCTGTGCTGGCGGCCGGGGTTCAATCCTCGGTCCCAGCACAGATTTATCTGATTACCAAAACCCTTCCTTCACCTCTGACAAGACCTCTTGTGAATGTGTGGAATGCCAGGCCTCCACCGTGGTTCGGATTCCACGTTAAACTGTAGGTCCTCCATTTCATCTCACAATAACCCTACCACTACACATTAGCGTAAGTGCGTATAACCCGAACGGGTAGTAAGACGCGGTGCTAATAATAATAATATGCTTTTAGTGAAAATTACTCCATCTATCTTAATATTAAAATTTATTGATTACAACTGATTCGATTCCCGTGTCCATGTTTCATTTTTCAATTTTCAGAATATGATATCTAGATGGATTAATTCTCACTAAAAGCATATTATTATTAGCACCGCGTCTTACTACCCGTTCGGGTTATACGCACTTACGCTAATGTGTAATGGTATGGTGATTGTGAGATGAAATGAAGGACCTACAGTTTAACGTGGAATCCGAACCACGGTGGAGGCCTGGCATACCTCACATTCACAAGATGTCTTGTCAGAGGTGAAGGAAGGGTTTGGTAATCAGATAAATCTTTGCCGGGACCGAGGATCGAACCCCGGCCGCCAGCGTAGAAGTCTGACACCTTACCCCTAGACCGCCAGGTCACCCTAAAAGCATAAATAATAGCTTTGGCTATTTGATTCTTAAATATGCAATCCCTTATAATTATAATAATTGTACAAGTGGCGGCAATAAGCCAACTACAGAGTTGTTATCTGATAGCTTGTCATCTTAATAAAATCACACATTTGTATCTGACGATTTCCACACGTCCATCATAGACTCTGCCTTAAAAATATATACTTTTGTGTTGATGTTATTTAGTTAAAAGTGTTACTCGCCTACACAAAATGGCTACATTAAATGTGATTGTGTTTGAATTTTGATAACTAAGAACTTAAGAAGTATGAAGAACATAATGCCAGTGACACGGGCGTTAATTAACGTGTCTAAGTTCGATACTGTTGTCTGTCACGACGTCTGGAACCTATTTCCGTACTTGACGTATGGTCTACGTCCAGATAGTTCGCTGGATCTTAGAGAGAGCTTCTTTCCGAAAACTACATCCATCACTAGCTTGAAAGGTGTCTTATTTCCCTTAGTTGTTATGTCTTCTTGACCAATTAGCGAGGAGAATACCCTTCAAGTAGGGATGATTGGCAACTCTAAGGGAGTCTTGTTCATAATTGACCTACATCCAATATAGTGTGTGCATTCAGGAATCTATTACTTGGCTGACTTGACATTCTGGTTCAGGATGACTTCATCGATCACATTACACAACTTAATTAGAACACAAGAGAATAATATTGCAATAGGACAAAGAACGTTACAGAAGCAGTATTTTATTTATTTTAACCCTAAATTTTGGTTGTCATAAAAACTGCAAAAATATTTACCTTTAATTAGCGTTCCCTTTTATCTCACGTAAAGCACAGTAAATTTGGGATCTCAAACGTAAACAAGATTTTGATAATGTCAATAATAACTCTAAACTTTATCTTAGCGCTGTTGATGCAGTCTTACAGATAATTTTTTTTTTTTAACTTTAGCTCATATAAAATTCAGTGTTAAAGTTAAGTTCATTCATCACATAAGACGTGAAAGAGACTTATTTCGACGAGTGGATCATGAATAGTAAATACATTAGTTTAACATATCAAGCACGCCCTTCTTGGAATGAAATAATCTTATCTTGCAGTGTTTTTTTATTTATCTAAATAGCAGTTCTGAAGATACAAAAACAATCCTCAATTACATTGCATATCTTGAATATCTATTAAAACATTACTCTAAATTCTTGCAAAATGCTGGATGTATATTTCTCACCATTTGTATCAATCTCAAAACTGCAAAATTTTATACTAAACGTAGTTTAATATTGTTTAATAATACCATTTTGATATTTAAAAAAAAAAAATACAAAACTTTAACCAAAAGGCATATACTACTTCAGGAGCATTTTGGTAATTTTCTCTTTTATTTTGACGTGAAGCATAATTTTAAATAACAAACATTTCTTAAATAATTAGGTATTTATAAAGGGCCTCCTTTTCTTTAAGGGGAAAAGTAAGCAACCTTCTTAATTGTATTTTTTTATGGGAAGTGGGGAATTACAGCTGAAAGTACCTGATAATTATAACATCTGAAGAAATTAACTAATTGTTAATGAATGAGGTAGTTGCATCATCTAGATAATCATATTACCTTATTTTGGTAAGAAGAACAGTATCTGGTAGTAAGTAACGTTACTGAATGAATATTAATATATTCATACATCAAGTCATGTTATCTGCAGCTATCATTTTGATAGATATTATCAATACCTATGAAATAATGAACAGTTTTGAAATAATAATATATTTAAATGTTATCAATGTTGACAGTGAGTAAAAATTTGAATTTTTAAACTGTTCTTCCAACCAAAAGCAAGCTTATAAAATATATTTCGAAAAGGTGTTTTATTTGTTTGGTTCTAGATAAATTAAGATTAAGGTTTTCATACAAAAAATATTTTATTATTATTCCTTTGAAACATTTATATTAATCTTAATACCCAATAACGTAATATATTTTGAAGTATTCCTTTTAAAGAAAAAAATTTCGTTTGATTTTGATGATTTGTTTTAAGGGTTAATATTTCGATGTTTATACTATGATTTTTATCATATCTTATTTTTAAGCTTCTATATAAAACATGCGTGGGATTTGAAATATACTATGTTCTCTTTTCAAAGGTAAGTCGTAATATTTTTTTATAAAAGTCACTTTTCCAAATAAGAAAAGAGGAAAGCAACCGCCGAAGGGCATATTTATTATTATTATTATCATTTCTGAATGTTTGTGATAGACTCAGAGATAAACATCCTTTTTTAAGTACCATCTGAGGAGTTCACTACAGTGTTACCACTTTTTGAAAATAAAAAATCTCTATATGATATTATTATGTAATAAGTTTGTTACAAAATACTTAAAAACTTTCTATGGTGTATAAGAAAATAAATATTTTTGAAATGTCCTACCATTCTCATCTTTTCTCCCTAGATGAAAATTTACAATATAGTATTCTTGCAAGTCGTACTGTGATGTGTTGCCACTTTCAGATATAAAAAAAATATCCACGTTGAGTAGGTTATTACTGTACAATAACGTCATAAAATACTTGGACCTATACAATTTATCTATTAAATTTTAAGCTTTACATTATAAAACTTTATATCTCTCTTCCCCTCTTTTTTTTTTCGCGTTATATAAATGTATACTATTGACACGAAATATTCTCACCACCTGACAAACAAAATATTTATCACACGTTCAACTTTAAAGGTAATGTAAAAATGTAATACGTTTAACTAAGTCAGAGGTTGGGGTTCAAAACCAACCTTATGATCTAATGATTTTATGTTTTTTTCTTTTATGCTGTTTTCTATTTTCATATGATAAACTGTATGGTTCCATACACATTCAATATACCTATTCTTTTCCCGTATGATTAAATATTTACCTATACAGGCATTAGAGTGTAAGACTGGACTAACCATAATCATTTTAACGTCTTAAATATCTTCATCGAAGCGTCTTTGGACCAAACAATAGGTTCGTTAAGTCTGGTATAGTGGTAATGGGTAGGTCTAGGCACGAATCCTGACTTAGTTTACTAATAGTGTTATTTTCTCGGTTGTTTTCCACCCTCCCTCCACGAAAATATAGCTACGTTTCCTTTAAACTCTACTTTCCTTAGCTCTAGAATAATGAAGTATAAATATGCTTGGGTGGTAAGACGCAGTGCATAAATCTTATAAAAATACATTTTAACTAATGATCATGTTTTGGGATTAAAGATTATTTTAATTAAATTACAAATAGAAGAGAATAGAACAGTTTATAGATATTTTAACCCACCTCAGTGGCGTAGTTGGCTAACGCGCTAGTCGTGTTGAGCTCAACCGCCGAGGACAGGGAGATCGAGGTTCGAATATCGGTCGGGTGAACTGGGGGTGGTTTTTCCTAAATAGTTTTCCACTCTCCCTCCACGCAAATGTGGATACACTTCCTTTAAAATCAAGCCACATCATCCCTAACATATAAGTGTGATTTAGTGTATGTGCATATATCTCTAACGTAGATAAATAAATAAGTGGTATGATATGAATTAGTATAGTTAAGATAAAAGAAATAGAAAGTCAGTACGAGTGTGGGAATCTTGACACTGAGACCACTGAAAACAGTACACAGGTCATTACTTACTTGTTTTATGGCATTAGGAACTCGAATGTCAACTGCCGCAATTAGAAAAGTACGCCACCTATCTATGTATTGAGTTAGCTTTATCCTTTATCCATTCCAACTCATCAAAGCCTATACATGTCTTGAGCTAGTTCTATCCAGTACACCTCATTACACTCTATCCCTATCTTGAGCTAGTTCTATCCAGTCCAACTCATTACACTATATCCCTATCTTGAGCTAGTTCTATCCAGTAAACCTCATTACACCATATCCCTATCTTGAGCTAGTTCCATCCAGTCCACCTCATTACACCCTATGTCTTTCAGGTCCATTCTAATGTTATCCTTCCATCCTTGTCTAGGTCTTCTAAATAGTCCGTTCCCATAGGATTTGCCAGTCAGTACCTTAGACCCAATTCTAGAATTTCCCATTTGCTCTGTATGCTCTGCCCACCGTGATCTACGAGACTTGACTATCCTAACAATGTCTTGTGATGAGAATAGGGTATTAACTCATCATTATGTAACCTCCTCCACTCCCCAGTAGCCTCTTCACTTTTTGAACTTAAGCACCTTGTTTACGGAACACCCTTAATTTGTTTTCGTCATATAAGGTAAGAAAGAGACCATGTTTCACACTCAGAAATAACTACCAGTAAAATTAATATTTTGTATATTCTGAGTCTTACTTACATTCTTTGAAAGAAGGCACGATATCAACAAATTACTGACCGAGTGATAGCATGCACTTCCCAAATGTTCTCTTTTCCTAATTTCCAATATAATAGTTAACATTTTTCCTAAATATTTAAACTTATTGCGGCCCTGTCATATTATGCGTTGCTCGAAGTAAATACTATTGTAATTATATTTTAAATTGCATCAGACCTTATCCAACAGTCCACCAATCTGTTTTCTCGCGGTTCTGTTTAGGATTTCTGATAAACGAGATATTATTTACAAAAAACCCGTTACGGATCAACTTTAAGATCCTTGATAACTTTAATTGACATTACTCACCCCGTCGTCGCCTGCCGGATTAGATTTACTTTCTCCCGACACTTTATTACTGAAACGTGTATGCTCAAGCACATACATACACACACACACACACACACAAATCCACCCCATACCAATCTCATTCCTCGCCCCTGGATACGTTCATGGGAGCTAAGTTAACAACTCGTTTGAACTTTGAAACGTAGGCAGAGAGTGAGGAGGAGGGAGGGGGTGATGGAAGGAAGGGCAAGGAAGCGGGTGCTACTGTCGGGCCCCGTGCAATCACATAAACGAACCTCGGAGGTAGCTGCCGTCGGCCTCGTGCAATCACATAAACGAACATCGTAGGTAGCTGCCAAGTAAACAAAGGCGTTTACTTGTAGTAATATTTGTTAAGAGTGCGCTTGTCATTTTCACGTGCCCATACAAGTTCATGATAATTAATACACCTTCAGCGGCAGAACGAACTCGGCGCCAGTGTGTTTGACTGGCGTGCCCGGCGGATCGGCCGATAAAGAGAGTGATTTCCCCTTTCCCCTCCCTTCCCCCTCTACCCCATCTTCTTTCAGAGAAGGTCACGTTTTTTTAATTTCCTTCAGTTTTGGTTTTCAGCACCCCTTCTCACTACGCGTGTCTATTAACTATTTTAGGTAATTTATATCTCATCTAAGGTAGGATTGTAGGTGACACCTTGTTAAAGTAACCAGATCTACTTACATGTATTCATTCGAAAAACCACATGATCTTTAAAGACCATGCGTTGATTTTTTTTTTTTTTTTATTCTCATTTTTGGTAGTCAAAACTTTCACAAGAAAATATTTGTTTTTATTATTATGTTTTTCTTTTAACCGTGTTTACATCTTCTGCTAGCTGTCAATTACCACCACTCTTACAGAGTATGGACTTTAGTATTGATAAGAAACACATCATTTAGTATAATTGTACCCGTATTTGCGTGGAGGGACGGTTAGAAACCATTTCGGTAAAAAAATAAATACCTTCACTAAGTCCGGCTGGGATTCGGTCTCCATCCTCTTTGTTACCAGCAAAGCTGACTACATAATATTTAAATGTAGACCACTTACCCTCAATAGTGGGTTTTCCCCCATTTTAAATATATTACTTGCCTTTGCCCAATTATCTTAAAGCCCCGGGACAATGCGATAAAAGTAAACTTAAGCAGACTTTTGAAAAATGAACATATGAGTGATTATTTATTTTAAATAACTGATATGATTCAATAACACATACTTTCTCATATAGTATATTATATTTTGTGACAAAACTTTCAATTATCAGTTATCGGTAAACACCCATCAAATGATTTTCTTTAGATAAAAGAATACATCATTTATTGATCATGTCATACACACCCATTATACACATTATGAACAAAAAAAGATATAACAATTTGCGAAGTACAGTAAAAATCCATTAGACTGAACCCCACAATTTTGAAATTCCGGATAATTTGTACAAATGTTTTGAAAAACGTGGGGAAAATCAAACTAAGTCAAATGAATATATATTTTATGGTTAATAAATTCAAAGCTATAAGATAATTGTAAGAAACATTGAATGTGCATCTATAAATCCTAAGTGCATATTAATAAAATTAGAGTTTGATTGTCTGCAATGAGAACTGCACTATATCTACCACAACGCAGAGGGGTGAAATTTTAAAATTAGTAGAAACTGTGCACAAGCATGTGCATCTCAAAGTTGGGATTTTAAAATTTTGATTAAATTAAAAACCTGGTTGGAAGCAAAGCAATATTTTTCCTACCTCAGCGTGCTATAGGTCTTGCTTAGTGCTCATGACATACAAACAAAGAATATAGATAAATATATTGATAACTAAAGATAGTAAGGTCCCGGGCCGAGCAGGGCCTAAAGTAATTGACTTTAAAGTAACCTTCTACATAGACTCAATAATCTACACCCAATATCATTGTTGAGGTAATTGCAGGTCTTATGGATAAAAGCTTTATCTTCGTTCTCTCTCTGTCAAGTGTTGCCAAATCTCCTCGCTCTCAGCTATGTCTAAAGGTGGTGTGCTAGGCTAAGGAGGAGCTAATGGCAACCTCAATAATCCAGCGTTGCGAAATTTGTCTTATATTTAAGGGGAGCTAGATTACACGAAATGAGAAAATGACAACGCTGTTTCCCAATAGTAACCATGTGGTTCAGTAGATATTGTTTTTACATTAGTTAAATGAATGTAAACTATATCAAGTTCATTCAAATGCATTTTAAAATTAGTCAAAATACTCTGTAGCCCTGTAGACTAGGATGACCATTCGTCCCAGATTTTCCAGGATTTTTAAGACATACTGCTTTTAGGATTAAAAGTTTTAAATTTTTTTTTAAATCGCCACACCTAACTATGTAAGCTTTGGATATTCCTGTTAAGTTTTTATAAAGGAAATTTAATTTAATAATTTAATTTTTGAAGAAAAAACTTCAGTAGAGAAAAATAGTTAGAAATTTCTATTAGATTTTTTTTCTAAAATATATTTATATAATTTATTTAAAATCATATATACTGTCAAAAATATAAATACCGAATTTAATTATGTATTTATGATTATAAATTTAATTGTTAAATTAAAATTCTAAAATTATACTTATGTTGATTTTTTTTTCTCGGAATAGCATGAGCATAAATAGTCAACCTACAGTTGACCCGTCCATATTCTCCCAGTTAATCTAAATTTTCTTTGATTCAGTTCCAATTGGATCGTATTGATGAGGTACTACCATATCTCAAACTATCGGAAATTATTCATCAGTAAAATACCTTTAAACTTTTTTTCCCCTCTGAAAACCCCACTTAAAAAATAGTTTTATTTATAAATTCAAAAACTCTCACAACATCCATTTGAGATCAAATCGTTAGACCCATTTTCAAAAAATTTCGAGTTTTAATAATTTTATTATAAACTAAATTATATACTGATATGAATGAAAGTTGGTTCATTTGAATGTCTCTAAAGAATGAACCACAAACAGAAATTAGATCTTGAGGTGACATCTGAATCATACCAAAATATAATATTCCTTTAAAGTTTTAGGGATGTGTTACTATTACAGTTGAACACGAATCTAAAACAAATTTCAGCTATATCATCCAACTTCGTTGGAGATTTCTATATTCAAATTAGCAAACTTCCTCTCTAGTGTAAAGTGTAGCTGGTATGTCTGTATTTAAATACAGCTTTAATAGCACAGTTACAAATGCGATGAAAGTTTACCTTTTCGGAGAGAAGTGACTTTATTTCGGAGTTAAATTATTTTGTGATGTTATATTTTGTTAGATGCATCCAATTTCAACTGTCTAAAGATGTTATTCGTGTATAGAATAGTCGCACAATGATGGGCAGGCACTCTAAAATATTAGGCTCACATTATATTGGATGGCCGTTAATTGGGATATTGAGGTTCGATTCCAAGTCGAGTTCACTTGGGTTATTTTTCTTCGTTTCTTTTATCACTGTTGTTTCCCCATACTTTCTCCGCAACATTGCGAACTCCTTGATTTAACCTACTCATCCTTACCACTTAGATTTAAGTTTTTAATGAGCCATGTATTCAATCTTTTATAAAACCTTCTTAGATTTAATATTTTTATAAGAAGAGTGACCTTTTTTAAATTTAATTTGAGATAGTTTGGCGTACATATTCTTAACCGACTGGTTGAATCAGCACATGACATAAATGTACATTAATCTAGAATAGACTGATTTTAAACTATCCATTATGTGCATATAGCTAATGAAAAAGAATCAGAAAAGTCAACAAGGAACACTCATTTTATGCTGACATTGTCAAGATGTAGGCCTTTCTGTAATTACGTTATATATGTTTTTTTATTATTATTATTATTATTTAGCACCACGTATTACTACCCGTTCGGGTTATACGCTTTAAGTACTAATTACTAATTAGGAATTGGGAAGGTTGAATTAGAGGAAGTGAACCCGCATTTTCGTGGAGGGAGAGTGGAAAATCATTTAGGAGAAACCACCCCCAGTTCACCCGACCGAGATTCGAACCTTGATCACCCCGTCCTCAGCAGTTGAGTTCAACACAACTAGCGCGTTAACCAACTACGCCCCCGAGGCGGGTGTTATAGATGTTATTTTATCTATAGTCGATGTTAGAATTATATTTAATAGCTGTTCTAAAAATTATTAAATGTTTAAATATATCATAATTCGTGAAATATTTCAAATCTATCAAAAACTTAACAAAATTTTCTTCTTCTTTCGAAATTTCTTTAAGATGTTAAGGCCATTTATTATAAGTTTAGAAGTTTGATCCAAGGATATTTTACCTTCGACCTTCTACATCCTTAAGCTCCACATATTCATGATTTTAATATGAACAAATCTCCTTTTAGTTATTATTAAAACGAAATCATCATGATTTATGGTTCTATTCATATATTTTCTGGTAGATTTTGTTACCTTTTTTCTTTGTCAGGCGGTTTATCTGATGTGCCTACATGTCCAAACAATTTTTATTTTTGTACATATCAACGCATCTTTTCATCTGTTTAGGTTATACACATATATGATAATTACTCTAAGATGGTATGGATGAGTAGGGAATTATTTTATAATTAACACGCCCAAATCTGCGGGGAAGGAGAGTGGAAAACATTTTAGGTAAAAACACCCTAAATAGACCCAACTGGAATTCTTGCCCTAATCTCCTTGTCTTCATCAAGCCAGTCTAACACGAGAGTGACGTCTTAGACCGTTCAACCAATCAAGCGGGTCCCACTAGTTTGGGTGTTCATGTGTCAAACCAGTGGTCTCTAGCTTATGGAAAGGTTTTACCCCATTTTTTTTGTTTTTGTTTTTGAGACCATCGCAAACACTTGATAGCTTACAACAGTTATTATTATTATTATTATTATTATTATTAGCACCGCGCCTTACTACCCGTTCAGGTTATACGCACTTACGCTAATGTGTAATGGTAGGGTGATTGTGAGATGAAATGGAACGTGGAATCCGAACCACGGTGGAGGCCTGGCATTCCCCACATTGACAAGATGTCTTGTCAGAGGTGAAGGAAGGATTTGGTAATCAGATAAATCTTTGCCGGGACCGAGGATTTAACCCCGGCCGCCAGCATAGAAGTCTGACACCTTACCCCTAGACCGCCAGGTCACCCTTACAACAGTTCATATCCTAATTTTTAAATTATTACTTTCCCTAGATCTTACTACCCGTCCGAAGTATCGGTTTTTCTTCTAGCACCACGTCCTACCCCCAAATCGGGCTGTAAGCTCATGTACTAAATACCCTAATAGGTCAGGAATTATTAAGGTTGAATTTAGAGGAAATGTACACGCATTTTAGTGGCAAGCGAGTGGCAAACCGTTTATGAAAAACCACCCTCAATACACCGGGATCGAACAATGATCTCCCTGGAATCGCCAGTCTAGTCTATTGCTAGAGTAGCACAATAGACCATGCGGCTAATATCTGCATTTAATTGAGCTTGTGAGGTGGGTAGAATTTAGAGGAAATGTACCTTTAGTTGAGTTGAAGTAGAAGGGGAGAACAACTTATGAAAAATAACCTCCTGTCAGGCACGGATTCAGAAAGGGGGGGTCAAAGGGTCAGTTTATCCCCCCTGTGCAAGTTATAAAATTAATACAAAATACAAAATGAATTTTTAAATTTAGAAAGAAAGTATAACACAGATAAATTATTTAGTTTTTTTTACGAACAGACACACCTTAAGCCGGGTCAACACGTGCGTTATTTGTTCACGTTTATTCAATGTCCGATATGTCTAACGCAAGTGTATAAAAAATATTCGTTTTCGTGTACGAATGAAAATAATTTGCCGCTCCCTGAAATAAATCCCCCCTAGATATATTTCAAATCCTCTGATATTATCGAATATGAAGCTGAAAGATGACTTTAAATCAAACTCCAAATTACTTCTAGATCCATTCTATTGTCAAAAATTTGCCGGAGAAGACCGCTTCAAATAACTAATAGACTAAAGTAATCTAACTGGTAGAAAATGTCAGGAGAGGAAATCTCTAAATAGTTTCTAAGGTCATCCAGATATCAAAAAATATCTGGGGGGAGACAACTCCAAATAGCTCCTAGATGGATGCTATTTTGGAGAATTTTCAGGCGAGGACCACCCCAAATAGTCTAGTTTCTAAAATAATTAAATTTTAAAAATGTTGTCGGTGGAAGACCAATTCAAATATTATCTTCTAGAGGTATCTAATCATCGTTAAAAATTAAGGTGAGGATCACTCTAAATAGCTATGAGGGGCATTCAAATTTCAAAAATATCTAGGTGAGGAACACTTTAAGTGGCTTACAAAATAGTAATTTTTTTAAACATGGTGAAGACTTTTCATAGCTACTAGAGTGAAACATTTTTTTCCCAAAAATTTGTTGGAGGAGAGCCACTAAAAATAATTTATAAAAACTATCTGATTTTAAAAATATGAGAGGATGACCATGGTTTAAAACATACATAAGATCAAATATTAATGAAAAACTATTAAATGGCTTTAAACAAAATCTAACATTGTAAGTAACTATGTTATTTATAATTATAACCCTCCCTATGAAAATGATCTGGATCCGCGCCTACCTCCTGTGCAACAGGTAGAATTTAGAGGAAATGTACCTTTATTTGAGTTGAGGTCGAAGGGGGAAACGTCTTAGGAAAAGTCACCTCCAGTACAACCGGCCACGATATGAATTCTCCCCTTATCACTGACTAGCCTAATGAAGTTGATGTTAAGCTCACGTTCTTGATTTAATTACTATGAATTAATTACGCCAAATTTTTTTAGCACAACCTCTTACTACTCGTTCAGGTTATACGCCTATGTACTAATTACTTTAGCGAGTTAGGGATTAGTAAGGCTCAATTTATACTTAATGCACCCGCATTTTCGTAGAGGGAGAGTGGCAAACCATTTAGGTTAAGCAAACCTCAGTGCAATCGACCAGTGATCGAACCCCGGTCTCCCCGTCTTTGGCAGTCTAGTCCAACATGAGAGTATCGCGTTAGACCATGTGGCCACCGAAGTGGGTTGTTATTAAATGACTATACGATGGCGACCAAGATGTCGCAAGAAAGAATCAATGAACATAAATGTTATGCTAGCAGAGCCACTCGCCTAAACACGAGACTACTACAGTGCCAGTTTCATAATCAAAGTAAGCTTCAAGTGCAGAGCTACACTAAATACATGATGATACCTACTAAATAAACTCAAATATAATGGGCGAGCTTTGCATATGAAACTGACCATTACATTCTGAACTAGGTAGGTGTCGTCCTCTATTTAGTGTAGCACCGTACTTGAGGCGTTCTCAATCTGACTATAAAACTGGCTCATTCTATTCTGATATAGGTAGATGTCGTCCTCTATTTAGTGTAGCACCGCACTTGAAGCGTGCTCAATCTGACTATAAAACTGACCATTACATTCTGAACTAGGTAGGTGTCGTCCTCTATTTAGCGTAGCACCGTACTTGAGGCGTTCTCAATCTGACTATAAAACTGGCTCATTCTATTCTGATATAGGTAGATGTCGTCCTCTATTTAGTGTAGCACCGCACTTGAAGCGTGCTCAATCTGACTATAAGACTGACCATTACATTCTGAACTAGGTAGGTGTCGTCCTCTATTTAGTGTAGCACCGCACTTGAAGCGTTCTCAATATGACTATAAAACTGGCCCTAATTTGGCAAAAAACTGTCAGAGTTGAATAAACAAATGGAGCCTAAACATTAAACCTAAATTTAAAAAAGTTATTCCATTTAACCCCTCATATATCTATTTGAAATTTGAACCAACCTATAATCATTAAAAACACTTTAAAAAGTAAACGTAAAGGAAAAACCTCAACACGTGTTGAAACTACACTCAATGCTTGACAATACCCCAAAAACCATCGTGACCCGGAAGTAGGAAACCATTGTCTTAAACATATCTAATGTACCAAAACAGAACATATCCAAATGTAATAGCATCTCCAAGTTTATTTGTCGATTAGCATAAGTGGAGGTAATTTACTGTGACAATGTTTCCAACCCTGGCTCAAGTTTTAAGAATGGTAGCAACAGTTTCTAGTAAACAGAACGCGAACTTCAACTTCTGAACTGAAGTTTTGTCTGCGCAGCGTTCCATATTCTCTCGGAACTCTTATCAAACTTGTTGTCTGGTGTTTGTTCTGTCAAATGTTTGAAGAGAGGCCTTAATGGTTTGTTGAGAAAGGAGGTATGGTGTTTAAGAAAGGGATTCTCTTGCACCATTTTGTCTTGAGTTGGGTTGGAGAGCTGCGATGAGCAAAGATATTTAGTTGAATATTTCGACAAGTAGTTGTGAAGTTAATGGAATCACTACTAACTTGTCTTAAGAAAGTGAATCATTTTTTCATTGCCAGTTTATAATAAATAGGTATGGTTAATATACATAGGCGTTTGTGTGTTCTTGTGTCGTCTCAATGGCTTTTGAGCTGTTACATTAACCATGACAAAATCTGTAACATATTTATTGACACACTTGGATTGTATTTCTTAAATTGCTTTTAAGAAAATAGTGTTTATACCAGTGTTAACGAGCTTGGTACGTTTATAGTTATAAAAATAAAATATAGTATTTTTAAATATTACAAAACAATTCCAAAATTGGTCAAGGATTCCGATAAAAAGTTAATTTTGTTTTGGTACCACGTTTTACTAACTGTTCATGCTATAAAAATACTTACTAACTACTCTAATAAGTTAGGGATGAGCTATGTTGAATTTTAGATGAATTGTATCCGCATTTACGTGAAGATAGATAAAGAGTGGAAAAACATTGAGGGAAAGCCACCCTCAGTACGCCAGACTGGTATTAAACCCCTGATCTCTCTGTCATCGGCAGTCTAGTCTATTGTGAGAATGACGCCTTAGATCAGTGAAACAGGTTTCAATTTAATTTAATTTCAAACAGACTCAATATATACATATAGACCTATCTAAAACCTACTAAAGCTATTATTAAGTGGAATCTATTTTCTTGTGGCACTCGTCAATCGGGCTAAATGTGTCTAAAATTTCGAGAAAATTGTATTATATAAATTTTTATGGAATGTCCTTACTTTTCCACAG
The DNA here is from genome assembly GCA_901482245.1 of Timema douglasi. Taxonomy (NCBI): domain Eukaryota; kingdom Metazoa; phylum Arthropoda; class Insecta; order Phasmatodea; family Timematidae; genus Timema; species Timema douglasi. Next base: position 144,484 of record CABEEJ010001225.1, read on the forward strand.
CATGATGCACAAATATATATTGAGCATCGATGTGTATGGATCGTTATTCCCTGCTGACGCTGTAGAATTTTGATATCACCTTCATTGCAGGGTGTTTGTTTTATAAAATAATAGACAGGCTTTTGTTAGGACAGGGTCTCCCATATCTCCTCATTAAATGAACAAAAAGATCAGGTGGGGAATTGAGTACAGATCTATTGTGTTTGATTTTAAAAAAGTAAATCTATTTAAAATGTAAATAAATTTTTATGATCATTGTTGCATATAATTTGTTTTTTTAAAACGATTTGTTAAAACAATCCATACACACACACACACACACACAGGGAACTTTCCTTGTTTATATGAAAGAAAGCAACATGGAAAGCGAAGCTTGGGGGATGAAGGATTATAATTACGGAAATCAGGCGTAACTGAATAATATTTGAATTGATTGAAAAATGACATCTGGACACGGGGATCAAACATCAGAGCTTTTGTCTTAGCGTGCCAATACTCTACCACTGAGCTATCCAGATATCGTCCCGTGCAGTGGCGTGCGGTGACTTTTCTCAAAGAGGACTAGGTTTGAAGACACCTTTCATTATGGGGTTAAAGAGGAATACTCTCCATATAATGTACAATATGTTAACTTAGCAGATACACTTTTACAGGTCATAGGGTAGGCAATTTATCTCCCTCCAACCGATTCACAATATTTAGACATGGAATAAACAAACAAATACATAAATAAATAAAACCAAAACACGGAAAAAAAACACACAGAAATAATTACGTGTATAGTCTTTCATTTTTGTTTTAGCAGAAATGTCTGGAGTTGGCCTACTTTTCATTATTACTTGCTGCTTTTCTTCAAAAGTGAGGGCTCCAAACGAAACCACGAATAATCGGTTGAGAGCACAGCATTGAGAAAGATGATTGGCACTGCTACATCCCACTGAACTACCTTCACTAACCCCGCTACTTGTCTCAGGTCCCTTCCCAAAGCTTTGTTGCCAGGGAACAGTTTTCAAATCTGAGTCCCCTTCCATAGTTCACACTTTCAAACACTGTCAAACTAAATTGACAATCGAACACTTTAACACTTCACAAGATCTCTTTCATCAATGGGAACAATTACATAAGCTTAACAACCACAACACTACCACTTATAAGAAGCAAACCAAAATTACATTTACCTGTGACAGAACTCCAAGTGTTAGCATATATTTTATTATAGAGACGGACTAGGCTGGCTTCAACTAGTCCTTTCCCCGGTAAGAGCCGATAAGACTCGAGCGCTTCCGATGTTAGTTGGGAGAGGGGAAGGGGTCCGCGCAAGCAGCGGGAATATCATTGAGTATTGTGACAGCGCTTCTGATGTTAGTGTGTTGTCATTGTAGAGAGGGAAGGGGGTGTGGGGGCAGCGCACAAATAGCTAGAATATCGTTGAGTATTGTGACGCAAATTGAGACTCAGATAGATTTTATTTTATGCTTTTATTTCCCGTTAAAATTTAACTCAAAATAAATAAACTAGAAATGTCTGGGGACTAGCCTAGTCCTACTAGTCCATTGATGGCACGCCACTGGTCCCGTGCTAAAATAATATTGAGTGGAAAAAATGCAATTGATTTTATTACATTTATTTTTATGGTACTCAAATCGCCTCTCCCATCCCATATCTTTTTCCCACCATCCCTTAACCAACACCCGAATGTTTTGTAAGACATCCTTTTATTATTTTGTAAATATTAGAATGTTCGTTGACTGAAACTTTCAGAAAATACCGACATATTATTTTTTGCTGTCAACATTAATAACACACGCACAACGAGGGTCAAATTGTTTATGAAGTCACTCTCGTAATATACTAGACTGCTGATGACGATGAGATTGGGGTTCGAATCTCGATAAGGTGTACTGAGAGCGGTGTTATTCCTAAGCGTATTTTATCCTAAAATTAGTTCCCCTCACCATCCACAAAGATGTGGGTAGCCTTCTTCCAAAATTCTACTGTCCTCATTCCTAACACTTTCGCGTATAACCCGGACCCGGAACCGGATGGGTAGTAAGACGTGATGCTAAAGAGAGAGAAAAAATATATAGATAAAATATATATAGGTTCTGTGTTTCATAATTTTTCTTTCGAATCTCTAATATTTAGTTATGTAAAAATTTAGTCTAAGTAAAAATATTTAAAATTTAATTATTTTTTTAATGTGGTAAGGCTTTGCGTCACTGACAACTGATATTTTGTGTTGCATATCTATTACGTCATAAAAGACAAAAAGTACAATTTTTTTACTAAATTAATTATATTAATAGTATTTTATCCTTTATTTTGTGATTTTGTTAATCTTTCTACTACATAGGTGTGAATAATTCCTTTTACCAAACTGCTAAAAAAAATTATTTTAAGTCAAGGTTTTCATAAATTGTATTCGAGATACGTTTTTGAGATGTTAACGATTCTCTAATTTTTCGAACGCCATAGGATACGATCGTCCCATCTCATTATCACATCACTTGGCGTATGAATACGTGAAATTAGATCTAACAATCTTTCTAGCTGTTATATAAGATTTGTCCAATGACAATTTTGGACTGTACTTATCTGTTTTCTTTCCACGCACGCTTTCCCTTTTAGTTTATTTCTCTCTCTCTTTCTCTCTCTCCTCTCGAGTTTTAATATACCCTACCTCACGTTTTGAACTTCTTTTTCTTTCCACGTCCTCTTTTGTTGTCCTTCCCCACCCTTCCCCATCCCTTTCCCCCACTTTCTTTTGATCTCTTTGCTTTCATTTCTTCCGACGCATTGTATTTCTGTATTTTATTTGCCCTTTACAATAATATATTTTTTTAATGTGTTTCCTCTTTGCTTTGTACTACCCTAATCTTTTTTGATCGGTTTGCATGGTCGTCATAGTATCTAGTTATTTTTTTTAATAAATTGATATGTGAAAAAAATACCTATACACTTATGACGTAGAGAGGGTGTAACAGGAAGGTACAAACACCTCATGGAACCGGATGGAAACGAACACCCAAGGGGTCAAGTTACATGATTAAAATCATTTATTGGCTAAAGGTATGGTAACATTTTTTATTGTACTCTCCTGAATAAAATTTTTGTATTTTCTCAACATAAGAAAATACATATTATATATTCCACCTTTGAATTCATGTCCTGGCACCTTAAAGTTACTAAACCCATTTTAATTGATTCATACATCAAGTCATTTTACCAGCGGCTGCCACTTTTGATAGATATTATCAATACCTATAAAATAACAAAAATAATATAGTTAAATACTATCTCTCTTAGCCACAAAGAAATATGTTTGAATTTTCTAAACTGTCTTCCAACCCAAATCAGGGTACAGTGATTTTAGCTATTTAAATTTGAAGAAATTATATGGTGATATTCCGACACCTTAGCTCATTTTGTAGCGTATCTGTGTACTGAACATTAGGTCCCGGGTTAGATTCGGCGCATGGCCGGAGAATTGATCATTTGTTATAAATGTGTTTTTTTTCTTTAACACTGATGAAGGTGACCTGGTGGTCTAGTGGTAAGGTGTCAGACTTCTATGCTGGCGGCCGGGGTTCAATCCTCGGTCCCGGCAGAGATTTATCTGATTGCCAAACCCTTCCTTCACCTCTGACAAGACATCTTGTGAATGTGGGGAGTGCCAGGCCTCCACCGTGGTTCGGATTCCACGTTAAACTGTAGGTCCTTCATTTCATCTCACAATCACCCTACCATTACACATTAGCGTAAGTGCGTATAACCCAAACGGGTAATAAGACGCGGTGCTAATAATAATAATAACACTGATGAACTCATGTTTGGTTGAAGGGGGCTAGGTGTTATGTCGAGTTTATATTTAAATGACTTTATAGGTAAAGATAAAACCAGTCATTTCATAAAGTACACGTTAAACATTTGAAATATTTTGTTTAGATAGATTAAGATGGGTGTTTAAGGAAATATGTCAACAGTTGCCTGAAGGGATAATAATAAGCTAATTTTTTTAAAAATCCCCCAAAGTCTTTAATAGTTCATTTAATTGTCATCATATTTCAAACATATATTATTTATATTTATTTATGAATTATTAAGCATACTAATGCATGATTGTAGGAAATTTAACTATTTTTTTTCTATAATCTAACTAACTAACGATGCGTGAAAAGCCATATTAACGCTTTGAAAACCTTTTAAGCTTATAACCCCCCCCCCCCCC
>CABEEJ010001225.1:148736-171671 GCA_901482245.1 Timema douglasi
CCCTTTCACCCCACCTGATAAAATAAAATAAAAGCAAATACTCATGTTTTTATTTAATTAATAGAATAGACTTTTTAGTTATCAAATTTAAATCCATAGTTATTAATGCCTTAATAAGGGATATAGGGGTGAGAAGGTTGTTTGGTGGGAATGTCATCCGTATTAGCGTAAATAGAAAATGTTATTACTTTAGGGTTTGTAAAACACCTCTCAATGCACCCGACAGGTATTCAAATTAGAGAAAATATTATTAAACAATAAAATTAACTTTTAAATATGAAACTGGAATCTTATTTTTATTCAGTTACTGTTGTTGTTATTAAGGAAGTGTTTTTGATTTCTTGTCTTTTATTTGCAAAAAAAAAAAGGAAAGGCAGGAATTTAATGATTTTAAATAGGGGTTCAATATAAGTAATAAATTATTATTCTTATCTATTTTTTATTTCATTGAATTTATTCATACTTGAATTTTAAATAACAAAATGTATCGGTAACTTTTTTCCAAGATTTCATAAATTACATAAATTAGCACTAGTTGCAACAGATATCTTCAAATTTTATATATAAATTCATACCGAGAGCTAACTTTAAATTAACAACAGTAATTATTCCAGGAACAATATACATTATGTTTATCAGGTCCGATTTATATACAGATAATAAATTATTTTATATCCTTTGAAATAACAAATTAAAATATCATAAGTGTTTAGTTGGCATCGCCGAGCACTAGACCAAAAAAAATAGAAATTGTGATATATAATTCTATAAATATATTTGATATGAAGCATATAGCTTTGGAACCAAATATCCAAAGCTATTATTTATACTTTTAGGGAGGATTAATCCATTTTCATAAGATGATATAGCTTTGGTTATAATTTCAAATAATTATTGCACAGCGCTGATTGCTTTTTCGAACAACGAACGGCGTTACTATAGCAAGAAAATTAAGGTAAACTCATTCCGTTCGGTAATCGTCCCTACTACGTATGTTGCACAGAAGGATATGTAATTACCACTTCTGTAATTTCCTTAGCTAATGCTATAATTATAGCACAGTAAACTAATTTCCCAACAGCTAACTTGTTTCTGTCGACAGCAACCAATTAAAACTTGTACTTCGTGGGCGACGGAAAGCAGAGATGCTCGATGTATGTATCAAAATTTACTAATAGACAAACAATTAACATATTTTTTAGTAATCAGTGACAGTGTGTTGTGTAGTTATATTAAAACACCTCCCTAAATGTATGAACTTAAACTTCTTTGCAGGCATTAAATGTCAACTGAAATGTGGAATCCGTTAATATATCATTGTTATTGTGATATTTATCTTTCAATAGCGTCATCGCGGGCATGGTGAAACTATCTACCACCATCATAAATACACTTTAACTTTACCGGATTAAATAATTATATTTTTTTTTTAAGCAACGCGTCTTACTCTCCGTTCGAGTTATTCATTCATGTACTAATTACACTAATGGCTTTAAGGATAAGGAAGGTTATATTTATAGGAAGTGTACCTGCTTTTGCGTGGAGAGAAAGAGATTGTAAAACCTCTTGAGAAAAATAACCCTCAGCACACGCGACCGAGATTCGAACCTTGAGCTCCCTGCCATCGTAAGTCTATTCTACTGCAAGAGTAGCACCTTATACCATGCAGCCACTGCAGTAGGTTCGGTAATCTATTAAAATTATGATATTTTTAGTGTTGTTAAAAAAATATTACATTGTATTAAGTAATGACAAATTTATGTTTTACAAACCTCTCCATTTTTAAATCAAGTGCCTTTACTGTTGGTTGCCCTCATCATCCCCACATTCTTAGGATCGGATGCGAGAAAGCCTTTAAGTGGACACTCAGTGTGAGTAGAGCATTGGTGGTGGCATCCACTCACACTTGGCGGCGTTCTCGTATACCGCCCTTCGTTTTAATAACTCTTACACCCACTTCAGTGGACACATGGCCTAAGGCGTCACTATCGCAATAAGCTTAGACTGCCGATGATGGGGTGATTGGTCGGGTGTACTAAGAATGATTCACCCCAATGGTTTTCCACTCTACCTCCACGCAAATTAAGGTACACTTTCTCTCTAAATTCAACCTTCCTCATCTCCAATACATTATCGTATATAATAAATAGACTTATAGCTCGAACGGGTGGTAAGACGTGGAGTTAAAAATATATATATTAATATATACATCTTTGGAAATAGTTATGATAACCCCTTTTTTTTTTTAATTGACAGATACCTTTTTGAGTGTAATCTAGCGTCCAATCAAAACATAGCCTACTTAGGTGTTTTTGTCTTCAGAGCAACAGTATCGGCGAAAATGGCGGAAAGCCTTATTTCAGCCACCATTTTCCAAGATGGTGGTGGTTCCCCGAGATTAATTTTCTGGAACTTTTAGACTCCAATTTTCAGCTTATTATGAATGTCCGGGTCAAAACCTAACCATCCTGCATGATAAATTAAAAATGTAGCTTAAGTATTATTCAATGTAACCTTTTGCCAATGGTACATATTGTAAAGAGAAAAAAATAAGCTATGGAAATCAATATCAACAACAATATGAAGAGATGTTGGAAAACCATGTCGAAAACAGGGTATCTCAATGCACCAGAGATAGTATCAAACTCCGGACCTCCAGGTTATACTCAAACACGCTAACACGAACACCTAACCCCACTAGCTTTCTATGACGTATTAAGAGTGTGTGTGCGCGCGCAAGTCGGTTATTGCACGGAGCTTTTGAAACCACAAGTGCAGGACTCGAGTTAGAACAATGGGCGCTCATTACAACTTCTCCCCCCTTCCCCGCAATTAAGTAACAATATGTAGGGATTCGTGGGTGATAGGAAGGGTTAGGAGGAATGGAGAGGAGAAAGGTCCTTGCTCCGGCACTCCTACCCCTCTACCCCTTTTCCTCCCCTAAGACCACCGACAGTTTCCGCACCTTTGTCACATTACTACTAACAAGCATAAATTGTGTAAACAGACATCTATAGCTGGGAGTTGCTCACCTCCCCCCCCCCACTCTTCATCAACAACCCTACCCCTACTTTTCCCCCCTTCCGCGCCAACAATACAACGGCGGTGGCGTCGGTGGTGGTGCCATCTGTGTTTCCCAGGCGTTGTAATTCCCCCGTAGCGTTTTGGCACGCCTTCGCGTACAATTCTCTTAGAATTGAGGTATTCGAAAATAGAACAGGGTTTTGGAATATTACTTGATTGTTGCGTTATGATTATCGCGAACGGGATGGGAAGTTCCTGAACTATTCACAAACCGTCGTGGTGTCTGAAGGGAACACATTTGCGACCGTCCATACAGGAAAACTGTTCCATTATAAAAGAAACAGCAGTGTATAAGGTTTGCTTGTCTTTTTAAATATTGTCACATCACGTGGACTAAAACAAGGGAAATTTTTGAATAGTTGGGCACCAGTTATGTTCATTTGAAGTGTTCTTGTTGTACTTTTTTTATATTATATAAAATCCAGTTCGGGCTGCTTATAATTAAATCTTTTCATCTAATATTCCTTTAAATTTTCAAATAAACGCCAAAAATATGCCCATATATTTAGATAATATTTAAATTAAAAAACTAATTTGACAAATGTAGAGTATATAGGCCTAACACAAATAGTCATTATTAAAGAAAATATTCAGTACGTTTGGATAATCTTAAATTACAGAAAAGTGTTTACATTTTCGTTTAAATTTTTCAAACTTTTTATTTGAAGTGTAATTTCTTAAACACAAAGTAATAGGCTATAAATAGAAAACAATGATTTATTATTAGCGATGCTAATAAAACAATGTTTTGTGAAAAGCAATCTTTTTGCAAAAGTAATCTTAAATTAAATAATTTGATTAATCCCTCCTAGCTTTATTAAATTATTTATTGATTTTATTTCTTAAATGAACGAGATTAAAGTCACTTGATCCTAAAATAAATTAATAAATAAGGAAATTTAAAGAAAATTGATTTTTATCCATGCATACATGTTAGTAAGAAATCAGACACTAAGATTATTATTATTATTATTATTATTATTATTATTATTATTATTATTATTAGCACCGCGTCTTACTACCCGTTCGGGTTATAGGTGATTGTGAGATGAAATGAAGGACCTACAGTTTAACGTGGAATCCGAACCACGGTGGAGGCCTGGCATTCCTCACATTCACACAGACACTAAAAGCTCAGATTAATTTTTACTATTTACATAAATTATAATTGGTTTGTTTTAATAGATTTGATTGAATTTCAATCACTCAAGAAAGGCCTACTATATAATTTGCTAATTTAAAAATGGCATGCACCTGATCAGAAGATGTACCATCATTTCCATTGGCCTATTCTGCAAACAGACAAGGTCTACGAGGTCATCCATAAACCATATAACTCTGTTGGGGGAGGGAGAGTTATAATGATTGGAATAGTCCTAACAAACCAAAATGCATTTATTCAGTGGCCTCATGGACTAAGACGTGATTCTCGTAATAGACTAGACTGCCAGTGATGGTGAGATTGGGGTTCGAATCCCGTTTGAGTATACTTAAAAAATAATCCCTAAATGGCGTTTCATTTTTCCTCCATGCAAATACACATACACTTACTCTTAATTCATCCTTGCTCATCCCTAGCACACCAGAATAATTATAATATGTGCGTATAGCCTGAGCAGGTAATAAAACGTGGTGCTAAAAATAAAATTAAAATAATTGTTCCATTAATCTATATATTTAAATCGAAAAGCGATTAATTTCGTCATTGAATTCTTTGAGTTATACAACTCAACCCATTTACATTTCTTTTTCAAATGAAATAATATACACATAGGATGCACTCAAAAGTCTTTAGTTTCAAAATTATTCATTGGGGGAAGTTTAAATTCAAAAAAACTACAATTTGTTTCTACATAAATTCCTTGAGCTCTAACAAACAAACTTGAATTTTATTTTTTTTAATAAAAACGTTGACTTTGAGGGTTATCACAATAAAGATGACAAATTTTACAGAGTTATACCACAAAAAAAAAAATATATATATATATATACATACAAAGAGAGAGAGAGAAGTCAATAAAAGGTTACCCGATTTTATTAAAATGTGGCTGAAATATTTAAAAAAAAGTTTTGAAGCTGTATATTTTCAGAAATCGTAAAATGTCTTAGTTTTATCTTGGCTATACTACACACCCTATGATTTTATCAATTAATTAATTTGACTTGGGTGATTTTTCATCTGGGTACCACACGTTGGTATTTATTTTTTGAAAATGGTATCCCTCTTACACACAAATGAATTTACATATACTTTTTATACATGGAAAGCTTAAAAGATATTCGTCAATGAGTCTAGTTGGTCATTTATATCCATAAACTAGCTGAAGTGCCAGGCGTTAACCAGGAAGTTTTTTTTAATTCAATAAAACTAGTTAATTTTTTTAAATTCCAGCTTCTAGGTGTATATGTTCGTGCACAAGATCTATTAGTTTTTAAAATGCCAGACCTTTTGTGCGGTAGAAAACGCAAAATGCTCATGACAAACAAATTCTCAAATCTATTAATTTAGATATAACCCCCTTTAGTGGCCGCGTGGTCTAACACGCTACTCTCGCAGTAGACTAGACTGACAATGACGGGGAGATCAAGGTTCGAATCTTGGTTGGTCGTACTGAGGGTGGCTTATCCCAAAAGGCTGTTAACTCTCCCTCCAAGTAAATGTGGGTACACTTCCTCTAAATATAACCTTACCAATCTTTAAACAATTATTGTAATTAGTACATGGCGTATAGCGCGAACGGGTAGTAAGACGCTGTGCTTATATATAGATAGATAGATAGATAGATGTATAGATACAAGTTAATAAAGGTTTGAATTGTAATAATTGTAAGTAAATCACTGAAATAAAAAACAAGCCTAAGTCTTTTAAACAGTTAATTTAATAAATGCTTACAAGCAAGTAGTCAGTAATTGATTTAGGCCTAATGTATGGTAAAAGAGAATATTTTGAGCCAAGAGATTAATTTAGCACCAAATTAAATTAGTTTTCTAGCTCGATTCATTATAATGGCTCAGAAATCGTAGTTACTATAAAATTTAATTTAGTTTATGCTTCTACATTGAAAATAACTTTTCTAATTATTAATAAGCGGTTATTTAATTAAGAGAAAAATTAAAACAAATACCTTACAGAAATTAACTTACCAAACTTTTACAACCATTTTAAATTGTTATCATGTTTCGTTTGTTAATCTGGCCCTTTTTAAAAAATATATATATATATACTTTCTCCAACTAAAAGATTATTTAGGAGGAACGGTACAAAGAGGATTGCGAACAAAACTTTCCTCACAAAGCTTTAAAGAGGTTTATTATAACGCTTAGTTGTTTTGGAATTTTATTTGAACTTTCCTCGGTTCAACTGGAGAAAAGTCTATAACAGTGTGTGTTATGCATGAGAGGATACTCAAATTTGAGATGTAAACATACACACATACATTAGTCGAAAATATTAATATTTGATTATATTCAACAGCTAATAATATAAAGGTAATATAGTTCGTTAGTAATAAATTACTTGTATTTTTTTTATTAGAAGTCAAAGTAGGAGAAGATTGTTGATATCACGTCATTCTTTTTATTTAATATATCCAGGATCGATTCTCGATACGATCGAAATGGTTATTATCGAAGAAATGATGGCCTTTATTGTTTTACAGTACTGAATTAATTACTGGGAGAGTGATCATTACGTGTATTATATTGTTTAGTCAGTATGTAAGTCGTATAATGATTTGGATCAAAAAGAGCACGTTAAATACTATAAGTGCCCATGCGTTAGTGGATGATGTTTATTTAGTTATTTAACGTTCACTTTTAATAAAACATACAACTAATTTAAGCAAGTAAAGTAATAATTTTACTACTTGTTAGGTATATATTTACAAATCGTATGAAAGGAAGAATACATGTAATATAAAAGTAAAGATATATTCTATTTGTCATAGTAGCTAGTGGTGGTAACTGTTAGCTAGCATAAGTTACCAGATCAATTCTCATGTATCCATTCGCCAAGTCACATGATCTGCAAGACCGCAATATGTTGAGCTGCTGTCATTTTTGGCAGTCATAACTTTCACAACAAACCATTTATTTTAAATTATGTTTTGTCTTTTACATCTTCTGCTAGCTGTCAGTTGCCAACACTCCTGTGGCGAGTGGACTTTCTTTGTCAGCACTACCCAAAATACAAGTGTCTGTCTACTGAGATAAGGGGACAGAAATATGTAACTTTTAAAAAAAAATATTAATAAAATATCTACTTAGCGCTAAAGTTATTTATCATTACTAACTAAAATAAATTATTTAACTTCTCTTAGAAGTCCTGATGAGTATCCGTCAGTAGGCCTTGGCCTAAAATTTATACAAAATGAATTTAGGCCAACTGACTTTAGGCCACCTGACATTTAGGCCATCTAACTTTTAGGCCAAATAACTTTAGGCATACTGACTGTTAGGCCAAATAACTTTAAGGCCAACTGAATTTAGAGCAAACTAACTTTATACCTATTAACTTCAGGCCAAATGACTTTTAGGTCAACTGGATCTAGGCCAACTAACTTTAGGCCTACTGACATTTAGGCCTACTAACGTTTAGGCCTTCTGGCACTTAGGCCCACTGACTTTTATGTCAACTGACTTCCAGGCCAACTAACTTTAGGCTAACTGACTTAAGGTTAAATTAATATTTAGGCCAAAACACTCTAAACAGATGTTCAATCATATTTTTGTCTAAAATTTGTCTAGGTTGCCTTCGGAAAAAATTCGCTATGACTTGTTGTCATATTTCTAGATGACAGAGTGTGTCTGATTTGGCTAAATAGTTTAATACTATCGTTTATAAATACATGTAGTCAACTTTGAAGTTGATCAATGTCTAAATTAAACTGGTCTGACTTCTCTTTAGTTCCTGTGATCAAATATTAAATCAAAAATTGCTTGTATTGTTGTACAATAGCACGAACGTGTTTCAAATATTGTAGACAAGTTTGAATCACTGATAGTTAAGAAAAATATATAAAAATATTTGTATCAAGATAAAATTTTAAAATATATATATATTTATGGTATTGTAAAATATGAGAACATTAAAATTATATGGACAAAAATGGATAAGTTGAAAAAAGCTTTCTAAAAAATAAGATATTAAAAATTTTTTAATAAAATAACATGAAACTTTTTTTAGTAAGCATGATTGCAATGGTTTTTTCTAGTTTTGTTCAAGCTTAGGTTAAATTTTAAGGTGCTATGCTAGGTACCTATAAATGCTAAGGTATTAGATTGATAGGTATATAACTATTCACTACAACAATTTAACTAAATAAAACTAGTTCACTCTTACTATTAATTAAGATGAGATATAACACATCTATAAATATTACAATAAGCTATGTGAAATATAACCTAGATAAGTAATTATTAATAACGAATTAATTTATTATATTCATTCCCGAACCGCTAGAGACGTATTCTCATTTGGCACCATATTTCTATTTATTTAGTTTGTCTTTAACATGACAGCGATATGAACTACTGAAACGTGATAAGATCACAAAGCTATGTGTTATAGGAATTTGATAAGAGCTTGTTTATACTAATAAAAGTTACCTGTCTATTCTCATTTTGGCGGTATAGATGTTTCGCTCGCACTGATGTTGGATATCTTATCTTAACATATAGTGTATAATTTAAATGTGTTGTATAAAAAAAACCTGATCTTTTTAAATAATTTACACTATATGTGTTCACGCGATCATTTACGTTATATTTGTATTGTGTCATTATACTCGCTTTGCTCGTTGAGGGCGCAAACCCCCAGTGAGTTTTATTTGAAAGTGGATGAAAACTAATGTAATTCCAGATCCATTTTTTTAATAGGTTTTACCGTTTAACCACAAGAGACCTCCAAAGAAAGGTCCACACCGACTTTAAAGTTGCTCTAAAATTTTGAATTTTTTGGGAGGTTAAAAATTTAAAAAATTAGCTTTTTGGAATTTTACCGTCGGTTAACGGCTATAAGCTATAATTATGACAAATTTCAAGTTTCTAGCTCATCTGGAAATGGGTAAACATTAATGTCAATGAGTGAGTCAGCCGTGTGGCTTTATAGTAGTATAATAATTATGATTTCATCCTTTACATGAAGTTGAAAACTTTTTTGTGACATTCTTTTAGAACGCGATATTATATTAAATATTTATTATTTATATATTAGACTTATGAACACGTATTTTTCTTGCAATTTCAATAAATGTATTCATATTATAAATACCTGTGTCATTAAAATCATTTTTGGGGATCTTTCTCATTCCAAGGACATTATTACTTACTCTAAAGCCCTGCTCTGCTTTCAATATTTTTATTTATTTGTAATTGTTAGGACGCTACCATAGTACAATGGATATTGGAAAGAGGTGCTTCACTGAAATCACGTTTCCTGGAATTGAAGTGGATTTTTTTTGTGAGTCCTGTTTTTATGAAAAACAATATCAAATATACTTATCTCCAAGAGTAAAATAGAAATCAAAAAAAGAGGGTAACAGACACCAATGGAATGACATAAACACATTTTATATACAGTGAAATTTCTCAAGAGAGGATATCTTAAGGCACTAGTAAAATGTCTGGCATTAAAGAGTGCCCGTTATTTGGAATAATATTTATTTTTAAATCATACTATTTGTACGTAGTATACTTTGTATGAACCTGTATACTGTGTATGAGTATTATAAACATATATTACTGCACTGTGAAGTAGGCCAACTGTATTCAGTATAATCATGAAAAATGAATGAATACATACTGTATATAGCTTACTGTGCAATTCGTACAGTACTAAACAGTGTAAAGAAAATACACTTTAGTATTAAACTAACACTACTGTAAAATACTAAACTCATAGAAATGACAATAACAAATAACGTGCTCTTTTCACCCTGAAAACAGTAAAGAAGTGTTATATGAGGGAATATAATTTTTAACCTTAAAATAAACCAAAAAACTAGTCTCAAAACTTAACATTCTCTATTAAGTCGACCTTTATGGTCTTGGGTCATAAAGTGCTTGCCTAAGGACCCGATATTCGTGGGTTAAAAGCCATCTGGAGTAAACGGATGTTTCTTGAACGGTTGAAATCCATAGCACAGCTTACTTCGGAGGTGGAAGTAAAGCCGTTGGTCTCATGTCGGTTGTGGCATGTAAAAGATCACTGGACGGTATGGGAAAATATCTTTATCGGTGAAATTGGTTGACCTTTTCGCCCTCGCTCATAGAAATTCTCGTGTGTTGATATAATACGTCTGTTCTGAATGTGCACGTTAAATATCTCAAATAAATAAATAGAAACTTATTGATAAAACTATGGTGTTAGTAGGTTAAATAATGTTGATCTTTAGGGTGGCATTTTGGATTTTAGTTTCAATATTAATTTCCACCTAATATTATTTTAGGTCCTGTTGATGTTTTGAACAATCGAACTATTTCTTTAGCATGGAAAATTGGGACTGCTCACGCTGCATGCAAGACAATGGTGTTTCAAACAAATGTACTTGAAATATTTAAATTGATGTGTGCAAATTTTGCCCTTCCCTTGAAGAATGTATGCGTAAATTATGCATCTATAGCATCTCCGTTCTTTTTCTCTTGATTTCATAAGTTGGTTATTGATAAGGTGTTTTTATACGTAAGAGCCTATTTTATTTTACAGAAGACTTTTAAACTGTCCGTTATAAAGATGAATCCACACACATACTCAAATATTTACATTAAAGAAGCCTTTGTAATAACTTTCATAGTTAAGTCGCTTTGTGTAAGAATCTCGAAAAAGTGGTTTAGCGTTGATAGGATGAATCCATATTGGGTAAAAATTAAATAGACCCTTGCTTAATAAGAACTAGGATATTTGTTGTAATAAATTGGAAGAATTATTATAAAAAATTAATAACTATTCATTGTATGATTTTAAATACCCCTCAAATCTCCCACATCCTTCTCATACTGATTTAAAAGAATGAATGTATTAGTTTTAAAATAAAAAAAATTGGTAATATTCTTTTAGTCAAAACCAACATATTATAATTTTTGGTGTACACAAGGGGCATTTGTTTCGTATGAAGTTATTTAAATGTATTAAGAAGAAGAACGATAAGAATGTTAGTTTCAGTAATGTAAATGTTTTTGGAAATATATTAAAATTCCCATCACTTGTGCAAGCTATATTCAGAGGATAAAACTAACAGTATTTATTTTCAGAAGATACCCGGAAGTTATAAATATATTTTAGCCTATGACTTCAGGCCAACTGGATTTAGGTCAACTGAATCTTAGGCCAAATTACTTTTAAGCCTACTGACTTTAGGTCAACTTATTTTTGGGTCAACTTACTTTCAGGCCAAATGACACTAAGCCAACTAATGTTTAAACCAACTGCCTTTAGGCATACTAACTTTAGGATAACTGACCTTAGGTCAACTTACTTTTAAGCCAACTTAATTTAATCATACTGACTTTTAGGTCAATGACTTTAGGATAACTGACTCTTAGTGTAAAAATTTTCAGACCAAGTGAATTTAGGCCAACTGTGCTTAGACCAACTGGCTTTAGGCCAACTGCCGCGTCCCCATCCTGATGACGTCATATAGAATACTTTTTTTGTAGAATATTATGTCTTCCCCCTCACCCCCTTATCCTTCCTCCTTCACGTCCTACTACCCATCCATGATACACCAATTTTCATCACACTAATGGGGTGGAGAGAAGAATATTGAATTCATAAGAAAATATACCTGCATTTTCATAGAGAAAAAGGGGAAAAAACATTTAGGGACCTACCAGCTTAAGTACATCTAGTTGGAAACATTCCAGTCACCAGTCAGAGTATATGAGCCTGACATTTAATCCACGTGCTCACTGATACCATGTGATCATTATCATAATTTTCAAGCACTGCTGCTGGTATCACTAGTGCACTTGTTTTTAGAGTGGGTGACCAATTCAATCTAGAGGCAAATACTGATGAATTTACAAATAATTCACCTTCCTCACCCTGGTTTCCTTGATAATGATAATCTACAAGCATCCTAGACGAGAAATAATACTTTTTTTAAAAATCCGGTGACAAAGATGTATCAAATAGGTCGGGACGATACCTTTAAGGTGGAGATTTAGAGAAAGCGAAAAATGGCCATTGTTTTTACTGTTTTTATGGCAAAACTTTTTTTTGGCCAAAACAAATAAAATATTGCTTTATTTATAACACAAGAGTTTAATTTTCTTAACATGATAATACCACCAGTTCTGGAATGTATATAATGAACTTTGTGGCATTCGATGACCTTTTTAAATAAAAATAAAAAGTTGTCATTAAATTCAAGGACATCCTCGACAAATATTCAACGACTGTTGATATCACTAAACTAACATAAAACTAAACTCTATGTTTCGACTTTAAAAAATATTTGATTTCTTTATACCTAAAAAAAAAAGGTTTTGGTATAAAAACCTCAAAATCACTGCCGCTTTCTCGCGTTCTCTACACTCCCACCTTAAGTTATAAAAACAGTTTGTTGTGTTATCTCTGTAGCTAGTCTAAATAGGAACACAATCCATTGTAAGCAGAGGTTTCCCTGATCCGATTAGTTTGTTGGGAGTTACATGAACAAATGATAATCCTTCAAACAGGGAAACTTTGCCGTAATCCACCAGAATTTACGCACCGCGTTGTGATGAATTGGTGGTAAATAGACAGATTAGTGGTTTAATGGTTTACGTTTTTCCACCTTACAAAACCAATTTGCACATTAAATTAGGGCTTAATATTTGTAATTTTTATATACAGAATTTTAGGGCAATAATTAAATCTGTATTTGCATTTTTTTTTTAATATTATAATTGGCTCACAGCTATAAATAAACTTGTATCCCTATGATATGCGTCAGGCCGCAATCAAGCCATACCAACCGAATGGTTGACTACTATTGGCGAAAATATTGCCCAAATCTTCTGATAAGAGGGTTCATGTAGTCAGAACAACGTTCCCTCAAGCCATTAATCTTAGTTTTCCAGACCGGAGCTGCTATTTTTCCTTTCAAGTAGCTCTTCATTTGTCCTCACGAGGTTGAGTCGACCCCGTTCCAGATCAACTGTTTCGCAGAAAATTTTTAATCATTGGGGATCAAACTCTGAACCTCTAGCAAGAAACTCTGATCACTAGATCACATAGGCGGTAATTAACACTTTTAAAATTATCTTAAATTTGTATTAATTATTTATTTCAGTTGTTTATTTAAACTACCCGTCTCAGTGGCATAGTTGGCTAACGCGCTAGTCGTGTTGGGCTCGACTGCTGAGGATGGGGATATCGAGTTTCGAATCTCGGTCGGGTGAATTGGGGGTGGTTTTTCCTAAATGGTTTTCCACTCTCCCTCCACTCAAATTCTGGTTCACTTCCTCTAATTCAACCTTCCCAATTCCTAATACATTAGCGTAGTTAGTACTTAAAGCGTATAACCTGAACGGATAGTAAGACTCGGTGCTAAATATAATATATATATTTATTTAAACTAGGATGTCAAACTCAATTATTCGATAACTCGATACCTTTGATTCTTAGTGGTAGCGAAATAATCAATAATCGAGCTTAATATTACGAGTATCGATACTTCCGATTCCTAGCTCTCAGTGAAAGTTCTAACAACTAATCAAAATGGAATAATTCAGAATAAGTAGTAATCGATTATTTCTACTAGTATAATAGTTCATTTACTGTTAATTGCTACATATTTGTTGGTTCAATGAACTATCCTATTAGGTGAAAAGATTTGTTAGGTTTTTAGTTGGTTTTTTTAACTTTTATGAAGTCGAATAAATATGGATGTATATATATAAGGTCAGAAAAATAATGGAATAGGAAATGTTCAAGAATCGAAAAAATTGAGGTTGAACTTAAAAATCGAAGTAGAGAAAAACAGTCATCATGGAATTTCTAGTTTAAACCAATTGTTTAGGTAAATTTATGTATGGATTTGTATACCTCTTATATTTTGGAGGGATGGGAGGTACAGTACATAAATTTCCTTCTTTTTTTTACATTCAATGTTTTGTGCAGAATGTGATGATTGTAATTTCAAACAAATTCTTTATTAATTTTGATAAATGATATCTTGTCAGATAAAAAATTTATTAAATGATCTTATTTTATTCATTTAGAGAATTTCGTTTCATCCTAACTATACCAAAGCCTTGATTGATATTCACGCAGACCAAGGCATCAGTCTCACCTTGTTCTTGTTTTCCAGTGATGATAGGTTGGCGTTTGAATCCTGATGGATTTATAGATGCGGATTTTCCAAAAAAAACAACCATTACCACCATTTACTGACTCACTTGAATTACCTCTTCCGATTATATGAATTTACGTAAAAATATATGAATAATTGTTTGGGTAGGTTTTGGCATTTTATAAAAGTGTTCCGTCTTTTATAAAACATACTTTACCTAAGATGGAAGTTTAGGAAATGCAAGTTTATATCAGTGTTTTTGCAGTTTTTTATAAAAAAACTAACATTTTTTGGTCAGAATAAATAAAAGATTGGTATAGTAAAAACATATAATTTAATTTTCTTTAAGTGGTGATATCAACAGTTGTTAAATATCTGTCAAGGGTGTCCTGGAATGTATTAACACCTTTTACTCTCTATTTAAAAAGTTTGTCATCTAATGCAGCTATACTCATGACAGATATACAGCAACTGTTTACATCACCATGTGAAGAAAATTAAACTATATGTTCCTATTGGGGTAATATTTTATTTATTTTGACCAACCAATTGTTTCGCTATAAAAATTGCAAAAAACATTAATATAAATTCACGTTTCTCACACTCCCACCTTAAAGCTTCCTAATGCTATTCAGTCCGGTGACGTCACAGGACCTCATAAATCCTCACTGTACTCTTGTTTCTCTCTATATTTAGTCTTTCGTCCTTCACTCCTCTCTCTCTCTCTTCCCTCTTCTTTTCCCTCCTCCCTTTAATAAGTTCATAGTAACTCCACGAGTCTGTCGGTTAATTATGAGTGATCTGTAAAGGCTGTGTATATAGTTACCCTCCATGCGTTACAGAACCGCAGGTATGTCACGCCCGTGTTTGAGGAACATGTCAGTTCAAGGTTGACGCCATAGAAGAAGGTAAGACAAGAGCTGCTAATTCATGCGTTTTTAAAACCGACTTGACCTGCTGGTCTAGGGGTAAGGTGTTGGACTTCTGTGCTGGGGGTCCGGGGTTCAATCCTCGGTCCCGGTACAGATTTATTTGATTACCAAACCCTTCCTTCACCTCTGACAAGACGTGTATTAATCACAACTTGTGGATGTGGGGAATGCCAGGCCTCCACCGTGGTTCGGATCCCACGTTAAACTGTAGGTCCTCCATTTCATCTCACAATCACCCTAAGATTTCGCATTAGCATAAGTGCGTATAACCCGAACGGGTAATAAGACGCGGTGCTAATAATAATATAATAATAATATAATTATAATAATATAAAACTGACATATCTTCCCACATAACCCGCTTCAGTGTTCGAATGGTCTAACGTTTTTCATTCCAAGGGCCCAATAATATTATAAGTTTACACCGCTGGCCGAATATATACTTAGTAATACCATCAAATTAATATAGGCCTACAAACAACGCTTGATAACAAATCATTATTTTCAATACATATGTTAAAATTAGATTTTTGTTTGGTAGATTCTTTCATATTTTAGTACCAGAAAAATTTTGAGCCTTATCAATTTCCCAAAAATATATTATGAATAATTCAACCACCCACACTTTCACAAAACAACTTTGAATTCAAAAAAGTATTATATATTTATAAATATTTTGATTTGAATCATTAGTTATTTCCCATCTGCCATCGGGGGTTTCTCCTTGATTTTGATCCAGCATACTGTGAGATTCACATTTTAAGTGATCGCGGGGACTGGACTGCCGATGACGGGGAGATCGGGTTTCATTTCCCGGTCGGGTGTACGTAAATTGATTATTTCCGAATGATTTTACACTCTACCTCCATACATTAGCGTAATTAATGCGTACAACCTGAATGGGCAGTGAAAAACGCTGATAGAAAAACTCAGTATCGAAGTAAAAGGAGCGTTTGTTCAACTGCCCTGAGGCATCCCTTTCATAATAGAACGGTTTCGAATCCCGGTTTGGTCTGTTGAGGGTTTTACCGAAAATGATTGGCCCATTCTCTCTCCCCAAACATGTAGGTATTGTATATTTCCTTTAAATTCCATCTTCTTCACCCATAGAGATGGTTGACTGCAATTTTCACAATTATTTTTTTTATATAATATATTTCAGATCCTTAATATGTACCAAATTTAATTAATGGAAAGCTACTATTATTTATTGGCTAAATAATAATGTGTTTACGAAATTCTTGGGTGAAACCAATATTTCATAAAATTACATTTTATAAATCTATTTGTATTGTGCTACCACCTCTGTGGTCTAGCGGTCAGAGTTCCTGGCTTACAAATCCAGAGGTCACAGGTTCGATCCAGAGTTTTCTATGAAGCAGTGGTTTTTAAATGGGGTCAACTCAGCCTCGTCAGGACAATTATTAAAGAGCTACTGTAATGAATAAATAGTGGCTTGGGCTGGAAAAAATTTGTTTAGCGGCTGGAGGGTCGGTTGTCCTGACAATAATACACCTTATATCCTCTAATGTTGGCACTATCTACCCCAACATGTAGCAGCCACTGTGCCATTATAGCTCGCTTGCGGGCTGACGCCATGGAGTTATTGTCATTTATATTGGGTCAACCAATGCCGTTACATATCCATGGCATATACAAATTAGAATTTATTTTATATATTATTTATTTTTAAAAAGCTAAAATAAACTGCCATTGTAACTGTAATCATTCTAGCTCTGATTGTGTAAAGTTATTCAGACATTAGATGCTGTGTTTATTCACAATTGTGGCATATGTAAAAAAAAATCTTCCATACGTGCTAAAGTAAAATTCTGATAAGAAGTACAGTCTATGAATATTCTAAAAGTTACTAAAACTAATTTAATATAAAGGCATGTGATCTGCAACTGCCACTCTTTATAGATATTATCAATCAATGCCAATGAAATAATAATAATAATAATAATAATAATAATAAGGAAAATGATATTAATTCTGTCTGTAAAAAATACGATTATATTTTCTAAACCTTTCACTCCACCTTAATCTTTATATGAATCCGCATTTGGCATACATTAAATTTAATCCAACATTATTTAAGTAAAGTTAGAAAAACAAACCAAATAAAATGTATCGTTTTCTTACTTTGTTTATAAATTTTAGATTGTTTGTTGTTTTTTCTTTCATTTTACTGAGGAAGGTTGAATTTTGAGTAAATATACTAGCATTTGAGTAAAAGAAGTGTGGAAAACGTAGCCGATATTAATCGTCAATACTCAGTTTTAAATACACTAGGGTTGTTTGATACGTGTGCAGACTTACCTTATAGATAGTGAGCTAACCAACCCCGTATCAATATCATTTTTTTACTATAAGTCAGTATAGATGTTCTGAGCTGAAAACAACGTATCAATTTTAAATAGTTTCTCTTTTGAATATATATAAAAACATTTTACTTCTTATCAATTAAATTGTATATAAAAGTTCGTAAAGTCTATAAAATTAACCCCCATTAGCAATAATGAACAAATAGATCCTACATAATCCCCAATCACTTAACAAACATGATAGAAACTTTTTTTATTTCCCCTAAACAAAGGCAAATTTTGTTCTGAGCTCAGTTATTGATAAATGTAAGACGGTACCAACTTACCCCTGTAGCCAATAAGCCCCGGTCACCCCTACCTTAGTGATAATATGCTAATAGGTCGAACTGTTAGTAAGACGTGGCTGGTACACACAAAATACAAAACCACTACTGATAAGATTCGTTTTTTTAGCACCACGTCTTACTAATTGTTCAGGTTATACGCATATATACTAATTACGCTAATGAATCAGGGGTGAGGAAGGTTATATGTACATAAAGTGTATCCGCATTTGCGTTGAGAGAGGATTAAAAACCATTCAGGAAACACCCCTTTCATAACATCTTACCAGGATTCAAACTCCTATCTCCATGTCGTTGACAGTCTAGGGTATTGCGAGAATGATGCCTTAGACCATGCGACCATCAAAAATGAGTTTTAAAAAATCCTCCCATTTCTTACTTAACCCATGGATAGTCTACTGATGAAGATAAACAGGAGTCTGGTTAGGGGTTGTCAAGAGGTGGTAAGGGGAGAAGTGGTAGCTCTAGGGGTGAAGTTTCAGGCCTTCTCTTAATACGTATTAAAAACAGCCCTCAGGGTAGTAATTATTCAGCTGCTGTGGGAATCTCAGGGGAGTGTAGGGGATTGGGGAGGTAGCTATCCTCGACATACAAATCTACTAAATAAAACCACAAGGGGTGGAAAACTAACAAGAATTTCACAAAAATAGCATTTCTTTGTTTTTTCAAGAGCAAAAAACAAACAAAATAGGGGTGTTTTATGTTTGAAAATTCAATTTAATTTAGAGCGAGATATTGTAATGTAGTAAATTATAAAAAAGAAGTAGGCCTACTTTTTTTAACTAATGACTACGCTGTTTGTTCTTAGAAATAAAATAATAAGCGTTACGATTTAATTAAGCCCAGTTTGATAACATTAACGCTAAAAACAAATTTTTTACTGAATAATTATTTAACGTGGATCGCAATCTCTTCTCTGGTTATGAAAGGTTAATTTTAAATTAAGTTCGTTTCGAATGTTTACTGAGAAAAATATATTAAATATGAATTTAGGATAGTAGCCTATGTTTAAAAATTGTGTGTGCATATTTTAGAAAATCGTTTTTATGCTCATTTTAAAATAGAGGGAAAAAACAGGGATTAAATTTGTAATGCTCATAAAGTGATGGAGCCGTATGTATAGGCAACCTGCCACTCACTAATGTACGACGGTTAAGCAGTCGTTCTAGCTCACGGTGAGCACAACCTTGAAGTGATATCGCCGTATATATTATAGACAGACAGCCTGTTACCACTGTTCGATGGCTAAAATATTGTTTTAACTCCCAGTTATTGCAATATTTTTGTGATATCACCGTGTATATATACAACCTGATCCATTATTATGAACCAATTAATTAATTAATTAAGTTGATCTTACTGCTCATACTACTTTAGTCAGAGGAAACAAAAGCTTCAAAATTATTTTTTTTAAATGATAGTCTAAGATTATTCTTTTTATTAATAATTTCAACTCATAAACAATTTACGACTTATTTTAAGAGGTCGGGTTGATATAGTAACATAAAAGCAAGGCAATTGGAAACAGAAAAAATCCCATTAATATTCACACATATAAAATTATCCACTGTGCACACAACTGGGATTCAAACCTTGACCTCCCATCATCAGCATTCTAGTTTATTTTAAGCTAGATGGCTTAGACCTTGTGACGATCAGTATGAACATATTATTATTATTATTATTATTTTATTTTTGCAAACACTTATAATCAGGCTAATGGTGTCATAGGGAGAAAAAAGAATCATGCTGGTCCTTTTGGATAGCCAAATTCAAAAGGTGATATTTTTCACTGTCATTATAGGCTTCTTATTTTAAAGAAGAGAGTCAATAATTACAACAATAGTGGTTTTAGGAAAGGCAATGATAGCTCTTGTTAAAATTTAACCAATTATTAATTTAAAATACTTAGTTATTTTGGATTGAAATCATATTTTAAAACTGACTTCTGTGATGTTATTTTTTCTAAAAGAATTACTTATAATATAATTTTAATAGTCGATCGACTCAGTCTTTCAAATACGTATTTTCATTGATATCTTTAATGTGGGTTTTTTTCAATCACAGTTTTTAAAGTTCTGAATATTACTTATTTATTTAGAACTAAAACATATATTATATATACAATCTACTTACTTTTATTTCACTATATTAAATTTTCTTTCTTTATTTTGATTCATAAACTACCAATCTGCCATGTTGTTGTTGTTTGGTTTTTTTTGCTTTGTTTTTGTAGGTGATTTTAACGCTATCTGCTTTAGAAAGTGGTTTATTTTGAAACTGTTATAATCTTAATTTAATTTATTTTCTTGGATGCTTATAACATCTGGTTGTCTTTTGAAAAACTAATTTCCCCCAGCGGAATAAATTATTATTCTCGTTTGGATTTTGGTGCGAAATTTAAGTTAATTTTAAAGATGATATATGTTTATTTGTCAAATTATAATATTAAGTTATTTTTATAATAATTATTTCACAGACTAAAGAGTTAAGATTTTTGTATATATAAATCGGCAACTAGTGCTCTCCTAGGCCAGAAGTTATTAAAAAAAAGTTTGTGGATTTGAAAGGGTTTTTATATAGTGAATTATCATTTTCCGCAATAAAAACTGTGTCAAAAATAAGGGATGAACTTCAAGGAAGGATAAACGTGAGTTTTCAATAATATATTATAAGATATAAGCAACTAAAAATAAAAACATGTATTGCTACCCAAGATCATCAGTCTACATTATTGGGTGAGACCAAATTCATCATTTATCATCATCCTTTTGCTAGGAGCTTAAATAACATTTTTAAAGAACTCATTATTTATACATGCTATACAATTATTCCAAACCTGATGTTATTTCATTCAAAAGACTATGTATTATAATAATAACTATTATTTTGTCATAAAAATGCAAGTGAGAATCTTACATTCTTTAAGTATTGTCCCAACAATACTTGTATTAGTTTTGTAACATAGGAGGTATGCCTTATTAGGTGAGGATATTTAAAGGTTTTTTTCTCTTCAACAATAGTTACATAACACACTATAAATTTCATTGTGTAATTTATTTATTTTTTATAATATAAATGTACATTGTATTTTGAATATTACATTCCATTTATAGATAGTTTCAGTAGGTTGGATGACCATGTCAAGAATAATAATCTGCTCCAGGAAAATATACAGTACATTATTGTAAGTTTCCAAATTAAGTTAAAACTTTAGGTAAAGTCCAAGGATCTTGAGAGGTTTTTTTTTTTCATCTTACCGCTGAGCAGTTTCTGGGGATAAATTTATTTAATAAAAAAAACTTCCTACCTCTGGTAGTTGGCGCCCAATACTATATCAATATGTATATAGATTTAAATAAAATTCATTTATTTATAACTAATAAATTTTAAAATGTATGTATATTCATTTTTTTTTTACCACATTCATCACATACGATAAACAATATAATATGAATAATGTTCGAAAGTTGATTTTCCATTACAATCTTTTTTAAACACCAATAATATAATTAAACTATTAAACTGTAGAATATCGACATCTTTATTCGTGGCGTTTTCAAATTTATTGTCATCATATATATAATTATCAATTAAATAAACTTCATCTTCCCTATTTACAGTAATTTAAGTATCAATGCCATCTGGCCTAGTAGCTGTGAAATGTTTAATACCCCTACAAAATGTTATATTTCAACAATTTAAATCTTAATTAAAAGAAGTGATTTGTTTTCTACTATTTCTCCACCCCACCCTCTTCCCTACCAATTATTTTTCCCTGACACGTCTAATCGGTAAAATATGCGTACTGATTAAATATAAAATCTATTTACAAAAGCTAATTTCATCACCATCATCCACTGACTAAATGAGTTCTGGACATGGTAGAAGTGTTGAACTTAATAACTCCTGAACAGTGACACGTAAAGTGGCCTCTATTACTTTCCTAACAATTTGGCTCGCGCTGTTTGAGTTTCGCCAAGCCTTGTCTACAGCCAAGTGATGAATAGCTAGCAGTCACGTGATTGGATTACATACTGTTGCCAGACAAAAAAAAGGGGGGTGGGAGGTAGTTGTTGGTGTGGAAGGAGAATCAACATGAAGAAAGGAGAAAACCATAGACGTAGAATAGATATTGCTTAAGTTAGGAGTCGCGAGAATTTTCAGTGGGTTTTTTTTCAGTTTTTTTTATGAAAACTCTTTTTGACCAAAATTAATGAAATGTTGTTCCAGTAGAAACATAAAGTTTAGTTTTCTTCACATGGTGATATCAACAATTGGAATATCTGTCATGAGCTGCGTTAGATGACAAACTTTTCAATCGAAGAGAGAGAGAGAGAGTTTTCCTTAAATTCCAGGACACCCTTGATAAATATTCAATAAATTTTGAGGTCACCATGTAGAGAAAATTAAACTCTATGTTTATACCAGAGACTTTTTTCTTTTTTTTTTTTNATATAAAAACTGCAAAAACCATTTATCTTTTCACACATCGCCTCACTTGGTCTCAATTCATTTCTGTTTTATTTTTCTACGTGCAATTTATTACAATACTAATACTAGTTCTGACGAGAGTATGAATTATATTTATGTTTGATTTACTATTTTATCGGTGTTGTCTGGTTGATAGGTTTAAAGGGAAGTTTTTTTTATGCGAGGTGTATATTAAACTATAAATATATTTAAATTCAGCATACCCATCTTTTGAGACATGAGCGCTCCCTCCCCTCACTATAACATCTCAACACCAAGATTGCTAGTACAATGTTGATACTTCCCCTCTCCTAATGCTTGGGACCTGAGCGCTTCTTCCCCTCACTATAACATCTCAACACCGAGATTGCTAGTACAATGTTGATACTTCCCCTCTCCTAATGCTTGGGACCTGAGCGCTTCTTCCTCTCACTATAACATCTCAACACCGAGATTGCTAGTACAATGTTGATACTTCCCCTCTCCTAATACTTGGGAC